>JAODUG010037092.1:0-17772 GCA_027564795.1 Aphredoderus sayanus
TTAGCGCCTTCTATCTGCCACAAAGAGCTAGTGATTTGGGTCAGTTTGACCCAGAGGACATCACGAGGGTTAAGACATGTTTAAGCCCTCAGTTCAGGAGCACACAAACAGCAGCTGGCAGCCACTGTCTTCAGCAGCAATAAAGAGGCTGCTGCTGTATGACAGATGTATGAGTGTGTGGACCTTCTCCTCAGGGCTGTGGTGTGAAGCATGGAGGTTCCGTGGACCATGGGGTCTTGCATGTCCAAACCATTTGGGGAATCCAGGACTCCCCTCTTTCACATAATATTTGTGTGCTATTGAAATGGTAGCTGAATATTAGAGATTATTAAATATCTTTATGTGCCCTCAGATATTCTGTTCCATTGATTCCTGATAGATTATAAAACATAAAGCATCACTTCTAGTTAACCTGTGGATTCTGACAATAAGACATGTCACTGGCTACTTAATAATGAACCGTATACAGAATGTATACAGAATGAGGCCCTGTGTGTGATATGTTAGAAATGTGGATGTAATTTCTGACTAGGAAAGAGCCCCATGGAACAACACACTGTGATTGTTCTAGCAGATGTATCCAGAGTCGTTTCTGCTTTAGTCACACGCTACTCTGGTGCCTGAGTGCAGTGATAGTGCTTTCTATAGACTGTTTGCCTTAAACATGTTTGGTATCATGCAGGTAAATGTGAATAATGCTTCATGTTATGTTTTTTACTCTGTGATTTGTGAATGTGATACTTTTATCTTGCTAGAGAAACACGGCCCCAATTGGGCGGCGTGTTCTGATGTCAATCTCTCTCGTTCTGTCTGTCTGTCTCTCTGTCTGTGTCTCTCTCTGAAGGCTGGCAGCAGCAGAGACAGGCCAGCGATGTAACAGATTACTGTGGACTGCGTTCCCCAGGGTGGACAGGAAGAACTGAAACATTAAGCTCCCCCGTACACAGCTCTCAGGTACAAACAGCACCCTCTAATGTCACTGAAGGGTAATGCTTCTTTTGCTGTAGGTGTACTGGTTGAATTTCACCATGCGTTCATAAGTACATACTGTACATTCATGCTGTTGAGGGATTAGGAAGGGTGTAAGGCTCGTTCTTTATTGTCATCATGTACAATGCAAGTTCACATGGCTTCTCTCTGTGGAATTGAAAGAAAAGAATCATGATAATAAAGAAATAATTAAAGGAGAGTTGTTTGTTATTTTAGTTGCTGTTTGTATGGACCTGTATAGATCACATTTGTTCCTGAATGACTTTGTGATGGCATGAATGTCATCACCAAAGACGAATACAGCTACCCACAGACCACTGATGTCTGTGCTGTGTGTGTGTGTGAGCGTATGTGCATGTGTGCCTGTATCCGTGAGGGAGCACTAAATAACTGTCTTGTCTTGTCCTTATGGCTGTGAAGCACTGGGCCCTCTCCAAAGCACATTCTGTGGATGCAGGGGCCCTGACAAGCATTGCTCCAGCCACTCCCTTTTTCCCAGTGTCTCCTCCGACACCCTACGGTGAGGGCCAGCGTAGAAACAGACGCTTTCTCATCTCCATGTGTCTTCCATTTGACATCTAATTGGACATTTCCTTATTCCCCAGTGAAAAACTCAGAGTTTTCCCTGATATCGCCAGGAGGGCAGTGGGAATCTAACAAGATATTACAAGGTAGCATGCCCGTTTTGTGTGTGTGTGTGCGTGTGTGTCTAGTGTGTGTGCGTGCATGTCTCCAGCCTGGTTGGCCAGAAGGCTCTGAAGTCTTATCCCAAACTGGACAGGGTTCAGTGGAAGGCTGGAATCTGTATCTATGCTGGCACATACGCATGCGTGTACACGTACGTGCACACTCTTACACCTGTCTAGACACTGATTCATAACTCTGCAAAATGCAGGCAGCTATAATAATAAACCTTTATTTAACCAGGAAAGATTTAAGATTAAAAATCAGTTTTTCAGGACTGTGCTGGCCACCATAGGCAGGAACAAGTCATAATTACAGAAGACAACATAAATCCAATGTAATAAAACTGGTAAAAACCAAGAACACCAGTCCTAAAAAGCACAGGTTAGTTAGCTACAGTATATTCCAATAGGGGATGTAAAATATGCTAGAAAATGCATAATATTAGGGGTGTGGTTAATTTTAGTGTCCAATACAGTGTTTTGAAATGTACAATTGTGTTAATTTTCACTCTGATCTCGCACACACACACACACACACAGAAACACTCTCAACTGCCTTCCTATTGGACAAACAAAGTCATGCGCATGCTTGAGCCAATCAGTAAGAGTGAGAGGTCTTCATATCACACACAGCGTCTTGTATTCAGTCTTGTAGTGCATAAAGAGAGCATCTAAACTCATGTTGAAGTTGGTGTGTGTATGTAGAGAGAGTGTGTATTGTCAATGCCCAATAGCAAATAAATAATAGTAATACATCAGCAAAAGCACACTCCGGCTGTATTATGGTATCTGATCCAACATGCTGACACTGGATATCTGTTGCTGGTAAAAAGGAAGAGACTAGTGCAGGCAGGATGTACACACACACTTCCTGTTCTGGAAGGAGACTGGTAGGGAGGGGAGGGTCTTTTTCTGGTGGGACATCCTGAGGTGATAGCCCCGGTCACACACTTGTACTGAACATCTGCAGAAATGCGGAATAGCAATATCAGTTGATTCCCAGGTATGTACAAATGACATGGTATAATGAATTCTACATGCAAGAATTTCAAGTCACAAAATATTTCTTCCACTCCACAGGACTCCACATGCATGTCATGTGAAGGCAAAACATGACTTTTTCTGATGGTGAATTATGAAGATACAGTATTCTGGGAAGTCGATGTCAGGACAGTGCAGTTGAAATGTTGTGTTTGCTGTTTATGGGCATGATCATAATCAGACCCGGGGCGAGGGAAGGATTACTGAGTTGAGCAGACAACAACAACAACAGCCCAACTACAGTGGCTGTTCCCACGTCCTGTTTCGCTGTGCTAATTACACAGGGTTTCAAGGTGGTGGTGTGCTGGGGGTTGGCTCAAGCATGATAGGGCCTTGGAATGTTGTATTTGCTGCAAGCTGTTGTGACTGGTTGCACTGTTTACAGCAACAGTACCACTGCTGTCTATGTCCCACTGTTGAGGATAGGGCAAAACCACCTATATGTCTGTAGTTCACCAAACATTAAGTATATAGGTCTTAAAATAAAATACAAACAAAAATTGTCTCAAAACAAAGTTAATGTTATAAGCCTACATATTTTTTTGTATCTCACGACATTGAAAGACCAAACCTGTCTGTTTTCTTGTATATTTTACATAAAATTAAAGATGAACCCAGGTTTCAGTTGGCTAGCTCCCTTCTTCCCGTTTCCTTATGTCAGAATATCAACAGCACACAATATGAATGGCATTCTCTTGCTTGTTTATTCAAGTTATAGTATGCACAGTAGGTTTATTAGTCAACAATAAATGCAGAGCCACAATACATGAAATGCACTTCCCCAGTGGCAACTGTCATATAATACATGGATGTATACATGGAAGCAGGACAACCTCTCAGCCAGACAAATCTACATGTATGACGTATCAGGAGGCTAGATGGTCTGACTGTCATGCCTGTCTGATCAACACAGGTCAAAGGTCAACTTTGTCAATGATAAAGTAGACAGGAGAAAGATGACCATTTGCCTTTGAACTCCATGCATCCAGGACTTCTAGGATTATAGTATCATTTTGCCATTGAATGTTGTCATTAAATAGAGGAGAAGTTGGTGTGGCAAGAGCCCTTCCACTTCATTTCCCCTGAACCTGAGGTTAAGACGAGGCCAGCATCATATGTTCCCCAGTCAATCTAAATCACATGTATGATGTGCTTGGAACAGACACATGGAGGAGATATGGTCCGTTTGAGAGGTAAGCAGATGGTATAATGCTCTCACAGAGAGTCCATAGAATTCAGACCAACACCCTCTCTGTCCATAAAAGGGAACATGTAACCTCTGACCCCTGCCCCCACCCCACATTTAGCATTTTGATTGGGTGGAATGTGCTTCCATTGGCTCCCAACAATACGCAGCGGTCAGGAAAGGGGGGTTTGAGGGGGTTGGGATTTGTAGACAGTGCTGGGGGGAATTCTCTCTGCCAACCCCACCCCCTTTCCCTTTCCTCCTCCCCCTGCCCCTCCCTACATAGAACTCAGACTGAGCCTTGGCACCACAGGTCAGGAGCTAATAACTGGCATAGTCCTCCTTCTGCCACTCTCTGAGTGTGCTGTGAGGAACATGGCTGCCCTTCTGAAGAAGCTCCATTTAGCCAGCTAGAGTCTGAAGCAGGGGCCCATGTTGCTTCCAGGACAAGAAAGAGCAGTGGGAGTATGTTAATGAGAGAGAGAGAGAGAGAGAGGGAGAGAGAGAGAAATTCTCTGGTTAAAGGGAGCCCTTCGTTTGTGCTGGGTGGTAGATTGCGGATTTTAGCTCCCCTCGCCTACAAAACGCCAGCAGACAGAGAGAGAGAGAGGGAGAGTTACAGAGTGAGAGTAGTTACAGTTGTGGAAAGATTCAGACTTTTACCAGACCAGTCGGTAATTGTAGAGGAGTTTTCTATGAAAGCGAAGTTGCCATGACCACGTCTCTAGGTATGTACAGCACATTTCTGACTTATGACTTAGTGACATTCTGTTCACATGCATCAATATGTTGTAGTGTGTGTCCTGTGTTGTTTGTGTGTGCATGTATCTGAGTATGCCTCCCTACACACACACAGACACACACACACACACACACACACACACACACACACATACATACTCCCCACTCCCAAAACGACTGGAGCTTAAAATGTTCACATTAATTTATATGAATAATATGTTTTATTAATTAATGTATTTGGAACAGCACCATCTGTTTGTTTTGTTTTGATATCTCTGTTTGGCTGTGAGATGTTTTGTTCCACTGCTGATGTCAGACATGATCTCATCCCATATAAAACACTGTGCTTGCTTGGAACACTACTGTATTGGTGGTTAACCACAACCCCCCTCTCCGACCCCCATGTATTGGACTTATTTAAGGCAACTTCATCTCACACACACACACACACACAAACACTGTTTGCATGTTGCATGTGGCTCTCTCCACAAGTCACATGCCCGACCCAACCAACATCCTTCTCTGTCTCCCTTCATCCTCTGTCTATGTCTTCCACTTGACTGAAGTGCATTGTTGGTTTCTCCATACAGTCCAATTCTCCGGACAGAGCACAGCGCTTCTGGCAAAAAAGTAAACAGATGCAATGTGGTTTGTTGTGGTAATCAAGCTATAGTCATAGATTATATTTGCCCCACACCGAGACCAGAAGGCTGAAGGGTCAAATTAAAGGCTTGATGTGATCCAGAGCGACAGATTGGTTATAACAGGGGTCTTTCTCTACCATCATTTTCCCCTCCAGACTATCAGCTTTGAGCCTGAGATTGATGTGAACAGCTGTAGCATAGCATAGACTGCATGACCTACTAGCATCCGTTTGTCTGTGTGTGTGTGTGTGGTGGGGGGGTGCATTTACATTCCTGTGGGCAGCAGGCAGTCTGTGAAATCTCTTTGGTCAAGTATGAATTATGTGTGTGTGTGTGTGTGTGTGTGTGTAGGTCGATCCATTTCTTCATACTGTTACTGAATGCTTGTGTGTGTGAATGGAAGACAAAGAGCAAGGGAAGATAAGCATGTCAACCTCTCAACACTGCCCAGCCCAACTATGCATAAATACAAACAGAAGACATGGTGGTACAGATGAGCCTTTATTGATGGGCTTTATGTGATGATGATAGGTTGCACAGATAATCAGCTGATTGGCTGGCGATAGATTGATTGGCATGGCCCCACATGGGCCCAAGCCATCTGGAAGTGGCCCGGCTGTGTAAAAGAGGCATTGTGCTCCAGATCCCAGCCTGGAGCACCAGTGAGTGGCTGAGGCAAACAATGTAGAGGAAAGTCATTTATTACCCCTAGCATTATGGGTAATGTTTGTCAGGTGTGTGTGTGTGTGTGTGTGTGTGTGTGTGTGTGTGTGTGTGTGTGTGTGATTTATTTCTTAACCCTCCTGTTGCCCTTCTCATATCTTATTGTGCCACCAGATGGCGCCACCTGAATGTGTCTGATTGTGTCCTACTCTTTATTGGCATTGCTGTGTGCATTTATTTGTTTCTTTTTTCCTGCCTTTTAACCCTCCTGTTGTCCTCGGGTTTCAAACACACACCTTGTTGTGCCAGCAGTGCACATCATATGTCTGTGTAAGCTGTAGAACTAGGTTTAGCGCCTTCTATCTGCCACAAAGAGGTACTGTGTTGGGTCAGTTTGACCCGGAGGACAACAGGGGGTTAATTACCCCTCCCACACTGTTTCTTCATTATTGATGCATGTTTAGCTGTGGGAGCAGTGGCCATATGGATACCAGAGGCTGGGAGGTTCAGGTCAGGTTAAGGTTACAGGTGTGTGGGGGGTGGGGAGAGAAAGTGTAAAATCAATGCCTGCCAGGGGATATCGTCACAGCAACAGTACGATCACTAGATGGCAGCATCAACAGGGATGTCATCCCAGGGGAATATTGCTTGGCCACTCTCCCACAACCATCCAGGAAGAGAGAAAGTGACAGAGACTGTGGGAAAGACTGTGTTTTCCCAGACACACTCTTCAGATATGATATCTGCCTTGTATGTTGTTTGACACAGAACATCTACACTTGTGCGTGTGTGTGCTAGCGTGTAATTAGGAACATAGTGTAATAATTCACCCCCCTCTTGACTAGATGTGTCAGACTGCATAACTCACCATCACACACTGTGCACACACACACATAGCAGAGCTAGAGCTGTTAGTACACTATGATCATGCTGAAGAACATGTAATGCATGTACACAGGTGTGTGTGGGGGCTTACAGTAGCTTGCGCCCCTTAGATGATTGCATATTATCCTTGACCTGAGAGCCAGTTTGTCCATGAGAGGGTAGAAGCAAGGGCCGATCATCTCTCTTCCTCTACTGCCTAGTGAATGGATGAAAGTGGGAAGGGTTGGGGCAGTTCAGGGAGAACAAGGAGGTCTTTATAGCCGCTGAATCTTTACACCATGACTCATCGTACTTCTACCATGGTGTTTGCTGAGTGACACATCTGTGTTGTCAGAATCCCATGTTAGGAATGTCGGAATAACCCCACCACACACCTCCTGTCTCACTCACATACCCTCTTTAGTACACTAGATCCAGAACATTACTGTGTAGTCTATCAAGCAAATTATAGAACATTACAGTTCACTAAACTATGCTTGTTCCTCTTTTTAACTATCACATGATATTGACATTCATTGAATATATTTGATTTTTAGTCTACATATCAGGTCGCCTGTGAGTTTTGGACCGTAACATCTAAATTGGACTTTCGTTAAACCAACTCTGTAGCTTCTTTACCTTAATATTGTGTCATCATGCTAACATTTGACTAAATACCGTAATGTTTTGTTTGTTATGTAGTAGGATACTTTCTATCCCTACACATCTAATCACACTGTATACATGGCAGGTATTATGGTATTATGAAGCAGTTTCAATATTTTAAAACAATGCTGAAGTTCTCTAATGTAATGGTGGTGGTTGTTGATGTAGTTGTTGAGTGGTGAAGGAGGATTATTGTTTTGTACTTCACACAAACAACTAGAACTTTCTAAATCTTTATTTCTGCACAGATTAGTTTTTTTAGGTCTAGCAATGAGGTGTTTTATACCTACACTGCATTTTACCGTGGCAGAAGGAAACAGTGTTTTGTCCACCTGGCAGATTCGTGGAGCCTACTTGATGGTATGAGCAACAGTGGTGGGTCTACGGAGAGAGACATGTCTACTGCTCCCCGTCAAAGACTCTTTGGCTCCATGAGCTCTGTGTCTTCAGACAGTGCACAACAGCACCCAGACAGGTGGAGTATCTCACACACAGCATCTACTGAAACAGTGCATGCATCAAGGTGGCATACACAACAGTCAAGGGTACAATGCTGTATGGTACAGCCCGTACCATCTTAGATCAATACTCTGAGGGTGTACACCCAGGATGCTTGAGTGATGAGGGCAACATCTGGCCCCTGGCTGGGTGTCCAACACCCCTGGTGTAAATGCCATCCATGTAGTGGTTGGTCAGCTAGGAAACATAGGCTAACATGTTGTCCTTGCTAATGGATAGAAGATCTGTCAGTAGTGATGACCAGCAGGGTGGCGTTATACATGTCATCTCTCCACAGCAACGCCCCATGGCAGGACCAGACCCCCAGCGCCCTGAGCTCTCCCAGGCAGCCCTCACAGCCCTCGCCCCCCCTCTTCCTCAGCAGCTCCCCCCGCGGCCCCCTCACAGGCCTGGGTCAAACGGAGCTCCATGCAGGGATGGACCCAGACCTGTCCTCGGTGTTGGGGAATGGGGCCTTGGAGCACTGCCTTCTGGAGGCCATGGAGGGTCTGGGGAGTCTGAGCTTGGGCATGGGGCTGGAAGACAGGGGCTTGCCCCCCATTCTGCCTGAAAAGAGGAGGGGGGGTGAGGCTTTGGAGCTGGGCTCCTGCTCCCCCTCCCTTAGTGGGTTTTCCAGCCCCTACAGTGGCAGCAGTACCAGCCTCTTGTCCTCCATGACCCCAGATCCCCTCCGAGGGCTCAGCCTGAGTGGGTCCCCATCTCCTGGAGTAGGTGGGTCTTCCTCTCCCTGGTCCTCTCCAGTTCTTCTTCTGTCTAAGACCTGTGTCGGCATGGTTGGCTGGTACATGTATGCAGCTCATACAGTATAGGCAGTCATGTATCACAGGCCCCTACAGGCACACTTAGCTTTATAGTTGAGAACTGCTGGTCTAACGAACTGGTCTGACATTTTCTTTCCTGCAGAGTCTTCAGCCAGTAAGCAGGACACTGTGAAGTTTGTGCAGGACACATCTAAGTTCTGGTACAAGCCCGACATCTCCAGAGACCAGGGTAAGTATTGTTCTTGGATAGCAGAGGCTAACAGTCAGTGCCAAGTTGATACATTGGTTTCCTCCTTACACAGTAAGAAATGTCACGCTTCCAACTTTAGCTAATCCTTTTCCTTCCCACTGTTTACTCCCAGCTATTGCCGTGCTGAAGGACAAAGAGACAGGATCTTTCATTGTCAGAGACAGCCACTCCTTCCGTGGAGCTTACGGATTGGCTATGAAAGTAGCCACACCCCCTCCTTCAGTCCTACAACACAGTAAAAAAAGTAGAGGATTTATTTTTGAAGAAAATAATTGGACAAAAAAATGTTTACTAATGGAAAAGCATGACCAGCCAGAACATGTCTTGCATACATATTATTGTACTGCTTTTGGACAGATTTTATTATGAAGCAATACCGTTGAATGAAGAGCTGTTCAGATGGTTTTGGGAATTGTGTTTTTAAGTTGACGTCATGCTGCACTGTAAGTGTGTATGTGTTACAGGCTCAGTAACACATACACAACAATAAGCTCAATCAATCAAACAACAGACCATCATGTAGTACTCTTCTCTCCCCAGTGGGAGACCTGTCCAATGAGCTGGTGAGACACTTCTTAATCGAGTGCATGCAGAAGGGAGTACGACTCAAGGGCTGTCCCAATGAACCATACTTTGGTATGTAGTTTCTGTTGTTTCTCTGCTGTCCACTGAAACCTCATTATGAATAATTATGAATGCTTAATTTCTGAGCAAAATACAGCACAGACTGTAACTAACCATATGCTGGTAGATAGAATAGTCAGTTATGCTGTACACTGACTCAAATTTGGCCAGTAAACTGAATATATTCATTGCAGTTCCTTGCTAAAACCAGTTTGTGACAATGCTGCCTCTATCTCCCTCTAGTGGACAGCATTAGCAAATGCAGCAACATTGCCAGTTGTCCAGTGATTTACTTCTTACTACAGTAGATAAGGTAAAAATAGAATACGTTGAAAAAGGTTGCAATAGTAATAGTATGTTTACCTGTTATGACAGGAAGTCTAACAGCCCTGGTGTGTCAACATTCAATAACACCCTTGGCTTTACCCTGCAAACTTATTCTGCCTGACAGAGGTAATGTATGTGTGCATACACAGTATGATGTGTTCATGTGTGGCAGCACAGCCTTATCCACTATGTATGTGTGTGTGTGTGTTGCCCTTTAGACCCTATGGAGGAGCAGAGTGACTCCACTCCACCAACTGCCACCAATTCAGCAGCTGAACTACTAAAGCAGGGGGCAGGTACGTTGCTAATGCAAGTGTATTGACTAAGTAGCTACAGTACATACAGTACATGTCCTTGTGTGTAGCCTGCAACGTGTGGTACCTGGGCTCCGTGGAGCTGGAGTCCCTGACAGGACAACAGGCTGTTCAGAAGGCCACCAGCCAGATGCTAGCTATGGAACCCCCTCCCACCTCAACGGTGGTGCACTTCAAAGTGTCCTCGCAGGGCATCACGCTCACAGACAACCAGAGGAAGTGAGTCTCCCTCTCACACACACTTCTCAGGTGTCAGACGCTGTATACAATGTAGTGGTTGTGACAGGACATGCACGGACAAATAAACACACACACACACACACGTAAGTGGGAACCATGCATTGATGTACCCACAATGTTAGGATTGTTTCTGAATGTGTGTGATGTGTTTCTGTTGTTCCTCCAGGTTGTTCTTCAGGAGACACTACACAGTCAACACAGTTATCTTCTGTTCCCTGGACCCTCAAGGCCGCAAGTAACTACTGTTCTTGTTGAGAGTGTAAGATTAAGGGGTGGAGGCTAGTAAAACCATGCTGAATACGATTTGCTCCGCTTTGCATATCAGTCAGGGAACTCTCCAGACTAGTTACAGAACCATCACTCACTCAGCAACCAAATGAAGCCCCTCCCCACACGGGCCTTGTGATTGTGTGTGGGTTGAAGTTCCAATTGTTTTGTAGCACATGCATCTTAAAATCACTGTGAAAAGGCTGTTGTTGTGATCTAAATGGTTACGCCAGTCACCTGCTCATCACACCTAGACATGCAGATGATTCCTGTCTTTTCAACAGGTGGATGCGAGTCACTGGATCCAGTGCAAAGTGAGTTCCATTTAAATTGTTTCTTCAAGTGTCCCTGTTTTTCCACACACACACACACACACACACACACAATATACCTGCTTTACTAAGGATGAGTTAGGGTTCGTCAAAGAAGAATACTTTCCATCACTACTGTAGAAAGTGTATACTACTTCTTTAACGTGTGCTTTTCATTCTATTCTTTGCTTTTCTTTCAGGATCTTTGGCTTCGTAGCCAGGAAGTCTCAGAGTGGGACTGAAAATATTTGCCATCTCTTTGCAGAACATGACCCAGAGCAACCGGCCAGTGCAATTGTCAACTTTGTCTCTAAAGTCATGATTGGATCTCATAAGAAGTAGGGAAAAAAGACTGGTACTCCAGGATTAAAAGTATAGTGTCCTTGCTCTGACCTGGACCAACACACTGCAGACATTGGAGTTTTGAGTGCATTCTAACATACTGCCACTAGGGGGAGATACAGGATCTCTTTGTCTCTTGCATACAGAGTTCTGTGAACGCAAGCTTTCTAATACTGTATGACTGAAACAGTCAATTTGTTAAATCATTTATGTACTGTATATAAAAGTTTGGATACCTTTTAATGGGAGAATGTATCTGATCATAATGGGTTTTTTTCTCTGACCATTATTGTGTATCTTATTGTCTTATTGGTTGAAGATGAAAGATGAATACTTATTTCTATTTAAAATAGTAAAAATACTGGTATGTCAGCATACTGTATATACACTTATTCATATCATATGAATACAGTTTGTTTGCCTAAAACATTAAATGGCTAGTGGAAATATGTGCTATAGCTTATCAAACCAATCAGTACATCAGGTACAGTACAACGCCAATTCGTATTCACATGAATTCTACAAGCCAATATCACATTGTCAGGTTGGTTGTGAAGATTTAAATTATTGTATCTTGTTTATGTATTGCTTAAAGTATTTATACTTCTATGTGCAAGGTTTTGGTATAATAAGGGTTATACTTTTTGTATATTAAACTTCGCCATACATTAGATTTGCAAGAAAGACATTAATGTTTAAATATTTATCTCATAATATCAAATTAAGTTTTCTTCTGGTTCTTTCACTACCTTTTCGCCTATAATCTTTGTAGTGTTAATACCATGTATTTAGTTGTATATGCTTCTTTTGTAAATCTTCAGTAGTATAATAACACTTTTGAATAATATCCTCGAGACAGAACTCTTCTACTTGTAATAACTCATTAATATTGTATAGTATTGTGTCACTAATTTGACACCTTATTAAACAAGACGACCTATAACTTCTGCCACTAGAGTATGCTAACCTTTCGTCATCAGATGCTTTCTTTGAGTCAAATAATATTACTATTAGACAAATCACCCGTATCACAGAAGTACAGAGGGAAAAGCGTATCTTTGTGTGCGCTGCCTCTCTCTGACCTCATACCCGTTGTACATAGACATGCATTAGTCCCTACAGGTTCTCACAGGTAGAACCATACCCTGTTTAACAAGCCGGCTGATCTATGTGTAGGCGTGCATGTGTTAGTTGGTGCACTGATGGCAGGCAGCATCTTTCAGCAGACGGATGGTGTGACTTCCCATGTGGCTGTTTAATTCAGACTCTTGGCGCATGGCACCAGGCCACAAGCCAAGAGTCCATCTTCTTGCTGCCTTGTCCGGCTGTAGGAAAGGAGAGATGCAGTGATGGTCATGGTGGGGGGGTGGGGGATGACCTCACCATCATGGGAAAACGTTCCCACAGCCTGCAGACAAAGACCGCTGTCACAAGGTAAAAGGATGAGATGAGCCTGATGTTTAGAGGGGGAGATAGGAACTCATCTTTAGTGAAGACATTGTAGAGTTTGGTCAAAGGTGCTTTGCTGAAGCAGGAGGGAGAGGAGCGGTACCAAGGTTCCTTCATTTTAACACCTCCGCATGTGCATCCTTCCGCTAGTGCCTGGTGGCCCCGGAGGGTTTCCATAGCCACCGGCAAATGACATTGCATTCCTGGCATTGCTATCTCCAAATGGGTGTTTTGGAAATCCAAAGGCCTGCTTCCGTTTTGGGAATGCCTGCCGCACAGAGTCCCCTCTCAGTGACTGATCCCTGCTCTCCTGGAGCTTTATTTGAGTTTGCTATTTAAAGTCTTCCCCAGCAGACTGCTGCTCTGGATTCACTAACACACTGGAACCACACTGGCTCTCACATAATCCCTCACTCTATTTATACTTTTGTGGTGGGGGATAGTGGTTTTCCAACTTTTGACTTGTGAACCCCCACAAATAAACTGCTGATGCGTAATAGCTTGCAGTGCGGGAGGGGTCACACGATATGATATATATAATTGTTTTTTTAAAGGTTTTGTGGGTCCTCACTTTAAGAGCCACTGGTCTGTGTAGATTCACCTGCTGCATGGACAAGTTGTGTCGCCCTCTCCGACAGTACTTGCTTTCTTGTCATTGTGCCAATGGCTAGCTTGATTCTGACCCCTTCTCCCCATTTAACCCTCCTGCTATCTTATGGGTCACAGTGACCCGGTGCACTCGCCAGTAGCGGGCGCCAACCACAACACGAACCTATGGCATTTCGCAGTTGGCTCCCTCTGCTGGTAGTCTGCTGAACTCCTTAAACACCCACACATAACAACATTATTCCAGTCACTTTCAGTTTGTTATCAACCTTTAGTTTCTACAAGAAATATAGATATGTATGCAAATATGCGTCAGTGTGACATGGAATGTGACGTCCAAACTGACAGACGTACACATACGTACACACTTGTGTCTCTAAACCTTTGAGTGTACGTGCTCACTGGCACATTCACAGAAAGCAATGGCTTTTGTGGCCCGCCTCTTCAATGCATTGTCTGCATTATAACACACACCACACACACACACACACACACACACACACACACACACAAAGGGCTGGCTGGTTAGGTATCAGCGTCAGTCTTAATGAACCTGTCTCTTGGGGGCGGGGCTGGGTAATAGCTCACACAAAGAACTCCCGCAGGGTCACCGAGCCAACCAGAGGCTAACAGATTAACTTTCATTACATCAGCATCCCCACAATAAGCTTAATGAGGGAGGGATTGTGTGTGTGTGTGTGTGTGTGCATACATGCATGTGTTGGCTCCCATGCCATTGCATCACTAATTAAACGGGGTAATTCAGTGTGTTCAGCTGTTCAGCTCTCTCAGACAGACACACACTTAACCCTAATACAGTATATGTGCTAGTGTGTTTGTAGTGCCAATTCATTGTTGTCTCTATCTATTAACCCTCCACCCCTCCACACACACACACACACACACACACTCACACACACATTCATTAGATGTGATGAAACCCTGGCTCATGTTTCAATTCAATTTTCATCTTCAGTTTCATCTCATTTTCTCCATTCCTTCTCTTCTCACCCAGCATTTCTCATACAGTGAGGTCTTTCTAGGTAGGAAAGAATGTAGTTTAAGTTTCAAGTGAAATAGGCTAGGCTGGCCCTAAGTCTTGATGGATCCCCAATGATGTTTGAAAATGAAGTGAATAAGGAAACTAGAAAGCGCTTGATGATTTATTGGTTAGGGTAAGGATCCCACTCGACGTTACGTATCACCTAATTTACTGAAAATATAAATATAACTAAATACAATCTGTTTAATGAATAATTTATCAATTGAGTTTGATAATTTTGCATATCTATCCTTTATCTTCTTGTATATATTTTATTTGTGTTTACTAAAATTAGTTTTTAATGTATTGATACTAGGAGTTTGAAAATCGTCGTGGAAAAACTAATTGCGATACTTAGTAGTAACGATTTCTTTCCACAGCCATATTATTGGTCCTTTCACAATTGAAATAGTTTGCAGGTAACATTTTTAGTATAAGTTTAGTACAAGTTTAGTAGAAACCAGAAAGAAGTTGAATAGAAAATAGGAAGGGGTTAAGATTTGAAGACCAGATCAGACCATCTACTTAGTGAAGATATGGTTAAATACATTTAAGCTGGATAAATCCTAAGTATGGAGGACAAGATGTAAGCCACCCCATCCTCCACCAGTCCATGCGATGATGTCATGTAGCAGGGGGGGCCTGATCCTTTGACCTGCTGTCACAGTGTCTATGCGGCTGGACAGCGGACCAGCGGACCAGTCCCCAGGGACGGAGCCAGACTGGCTCACTGGCAGCCATCCGGTTGTATTAAGACATCCATAGCCAGCATATAACAGCCAGCCCGCCGTTAGCATGACCTGGGGTTGTGACCTTGAGGCAGGGAGGTCAGGAGGACAGCCCGGGCTGGCCTTTCCTTTGGCTCCCACTCAGCAGAAGACCTGGTGGGGTTATTTGCATACAAACTCCATTCCACTGGTTTGTACTAGGTGCAGTTGTGCACAGGCCCACATATGGTGACTTTACATGCATGTGTAACCGCGGTCGCTCTGACCGGGACGCGAACCTGGGTCTCCCGCTTAGAGAGCAGACAAGACACGCTAAAACCCAATGGGCCCTAGCATGCATCGCCAGAGCGTCCTATGAGGTGTCGGAGAGTGAGGTTTAACACCGCACAGCTACCAGCTGGCCACCGTTACACATGCACACAGGGCGATTGACACACACCAAACCAAAGCCCATCCAGGTGGTTCCCTCCAACATTAACGTGTAGGGGCCATGTCTGGATGCAGTGCCCAGGCCATAGGCAGACAGGCGCAGTCATGTGTGGGGGAGACACATGGGCGAAGTTTGGGCGATTATGGCACCTGGGAACTCCCTCCCCCGCCGCCAGCTCCCCCACCAGTCCTTGGGCCGACTACGGGAACAAACCCGGCCTTGTGGAGCTCCAAACAATGTCAGCGACACTCTACACTGCCCCAGCGCCGCTAATTGTTAGCTTACAATGCTTCATGCTATTGTGCTGCACAATGCCCACTCTGAATAGTCTAACCTACTTGTATTGTCGCTAATTGGTTTCTTGAGAGGAGGAGAAAGCAGGGAGAAAAAGGAGAGGGTAATGGACTGCAGTTTCATTGGAGTTGCCAGTAAATAGAGTTCACAGAGACCTCTGTGGGGTCGAGGGTCCAAGGGTCCGAGGGTCCGAGGTAAAGAGGAAGAGGGGCACACAAGCTGACAATGAGCTTATTCAGCAGCTCTACACAGTACGATAGAGTCATGGGCATGCACACACACACACCTGTGGTAAAGACGTGCATCACATTGGTTCCAATGATTTGAATTCATGGACGTATAACAAACAATGGGCTCACTGGGACAAACGGATAAGACCACACAAAGGGAAGAGCAGCATTCAGGAGGGAGGAGAGAGGTGGTTTGTCCTAGACAGGCTGATGTTGAGATAGGGGCCCAGAGGTGACCCACTTACACACAGGTGTGTGTTGGAGTGTGACAAAACCAGAGAGAGATTGACAGTGCATTATGGGTAAACCCATCTAGTGCAGTTATTTGAGTGTGCATTAACAAGTGAGTGGGTGATTGTGTGTACACTTGAAGGAGTGCCAGTTTAGATATAAGATCTTTTGTGTGTGTGTGTGTGTGTGTGTGTGTGTGTGTGTATGTCTTTATCTGCGTGATGCTTTTACAGTCTTTGTCCGGGGAGGATTAATCTGATGCTAAGAAGCAGATTACATCACCTCAATAACACCATAACTGTTAGTACCTCAGGCCTGTCAGCACTACTAACACTGTAGTTAGCAAGCAACAAGTGTATTTGTTTTGTATTAAGGCTTAAAACCGTATTGTGCTGCTTCCAGATAATTTACCATATGAATTAAGACACATTTAAATGTTTCAGTGAATGTAATTTCCACTGTTGGCAGCTAGTATATATTTATATATAAGTACATATATATTTGCAAATTTTTGGTATGGGATATTTTCAGTGCCAAGCCTGCAACATGATCATTCATTTCTCATAGATTATTATTATGTATTTTATTGCAAAAATGGACTGGTCATTATTAGAGAAAAATTACTATAATGTTACGCAGAAAACAATATGAAGCCATATTTTCTCTTGGCATATATGGATCAGTAATTATGTCTGGAAGACCACTCAAAATAGATGTACACAGCAAGGCCAGTTAAGAATACAGAGCAGGTCATTTAAAGGCTATTACTTTCCCACATACATTCTAAAGTTTGTACATGATCTATAAAACATTCATCATACTTACACACACACACACACACACACACACACACTCACACACTCCCATGTTTTGTTTCCGTTAGTTATAAATGCATGGCTGCTGGTTCAAACGACTGCAGAATGTCAAGCCTGCGGTGTGCATATGGCCTGAAGGTCTGTGTTGCAATGTGTGTACTGTATGTGTCTATGTATTATTACACTGGTACTGCATGTGTATGTATACAGTACATATAACAAGCACACAATTGAATACAATAAAATAGAACAGAATCATATTGATGTGAAATGTTTTATTATGTAATGAACCCATTGTAAATGCAAACTCACAAATGCATGCCTGCACATGCATGCACATCAACAAACACAACATTGATACATCATAAATCTGTCTGTGCTCTTCAACCCCCATAGGAATGTTTCATGAGCGGGAGCATGAGAGACATTGGAATGAGAGAGCGAGAGAGAGAGAGAGAGAGAGAGAGAGAGAGAGAGAGAGAGAGAGAGAGAGAGAGAGAGAGAGAGAGAG
>JAODUG010037120.1:0-17770 GCA_027564795.1 Aphredoderus sayanus
TACACACATATACATATATATATATACACACACACACACACACACACACACACACACACACACACACATACATACATACATACATACATACATATATATGCTAATAAGTTGTGGAAAGAATTCCATGTGGTTCCATGGAATCACATCAACTGGAACAGATTTGAACAGAAATAAGTAGACACCATGTCTAAGCAAAAGTAAATTGTTATATCACCTTAGATGCTTGAGCAAAATGTTTGTGAATCCTTTAGAATTTACACTCCTTACTCTCCTTACTGTAGTTCTCAGCATGACCGAGGACAGAGGGAACATATAAACACTTTAGACGGAGAAAGCCACAGTGAGTCTATTTTCTAATTGATCCATCTACATAGAGTTGCCAGCTAAAACTCATAGCACTGATTAAAGGCCACTTCTGAGTGCCTGTTGCCCCTTTCAATCTTGTTGTTTAGACACTACATCCTCATAATGCAATACATTCAGGCTTTAAATGGAGGTAGCATAGCTGCAGGCAGCTCTCAGAGGCCGACACAGCATGACTTCTTTGTGTTTGGGCCAATTCAACTCCAGTTCACCAGCTGTCAGGCTATTGAAGGTTTTTTCCCTCCACAATAGCCTATAGGTACTGTAGATCAACTTCCTATTAAATGCCTTTCTTTCTGCCCTCCTTTATTCCTTTAGATGGAAGAGGGATTTGCTTTCTTCCGTGGTTTGGGTTCCCCAAAGTCCATGTCATCTGCAGCACACTGGCTAAATGAACAAATGGTCTGAGAAAGCCTGCGCATGCCCAGGCGGAACACGCTATTGGACAGGCTGTAGATCACACAGTTGCAAAAGCTGTTGCTAATGGCGAGCCAGGTGGTGACAAACGAGAGGGCGGGGCTGTCGAGGACTTGGGAGCTCTCTAGCAGGAAGTAGATGATGTAGGGCAGCCAGAGCATGTAGAACACGCTGGTGATGCGAAACAGCACCATGGCGTAGCGCCGGTCTGGCCCGTGGCTTCCCTGCTGGCCCGCGCTGCCCCCGCTCTCGGCTCCGCCCACCTCCATCTCCTGGCTGGGGAAGCGCGCTCGCCGCTCGCTGATCTCGCGGTTGTGCTGCTGGCAGATCCTGAAGATGTGGTAGTAGGTAAAGCAGACCACCAGCGCCGCGGGGGCGTACAGCAGACACACCACCAGCCACGTGAACAACGCCGAAGTCGGCCAGGAGTGGGCGCACCACTGGAAGATGTCGCCGTGGTAACCAGGCTTCCCCCAGCCGAAGAAGGAGGGCAGGAAGACGGCTGCGGAGTACAGCCAGATGAGGGCGATGCAGCCCCGCAGGCGACAGGGCGTGACTAGCCGGGTGTAGGCCAGCGGCTTGGTGATGGCCAGGTAGCGGTCCACGCTGATGCAGGCCAGGCATGCCATGGACACGCTCTTGAGCACGGAGATGACGTAGCTGAACACCTGGCAGGTGACAGGCTCGGGCACCGCGGCGGGCCGGTGTAGCAGGCACAGGGTGGGCGCCAGGCAGCTGAGCCCCACCAGCAGGTCGGCATACGCCATGGTCTGGATGAAGTAGCTGGGGGTGGAGTGGTGCAGCAGGGGAGCGCAGTGGAACACGGAGATGACCGTCAGGTTGCCAGCAATGATGAGGACGGTGAGCAGGAGGATGACGGCCGTCTCCAGGACGCACGGCTGCAGGTGTGACCCCCAGCCCAGAGGGCAGGAGTGGTTGGAGGTCCTGGCGGAGACCAGTTCCCCCAGACTGCCGTTACCGGGGAGAGGCATGGCCGGCCCAGAATGGTTCATTGCTCTGGTGGGCTTACAGCAAACCACACAGATGGCCTCCACCTGGAGCCAAACACACTCCAGCTGCCCACTGCCCACTGCCTTCCTTTAGAAATATATGCCCCCTCTCCGTCTCACTGGTTTTCCCCCCGTGTGCTCACCCTTTCCGCTCACATGGCGAGGTGTCTTTCAGATAACCGTGGGGAGGAGAGGGAAGACGAGGAGAGAAGGAGAACAAGCTCGGTTATATCCTTTTGACTGAGGAGGTCTGGTTGGTCCTCACAACGCAGGTGAGAGGAAAGTGAAGGACAAAAAAAAAATGCAATCAGAAGAAATATCTAAATATAGTCCTATATATTTTCGCCAGACGTGTCCGTGTTAGGTCCACATGTGAAGTCAAGCCCATGTAATGTCTACAGTGCCTGAGCTGTTGTAGGTCCTCTGGTCTGAGCCAGTACAGAGCAGAGTTGTCTATTGTGCGAATCCAAACACAGACGAGCGTTAGGAAAACAGGCCGATGGCGGCCGGAGGTAGAGTCAGCATCCTCTCACAACACACCGCCGATGCGTGCGTCCGTGTGGCGGGGATCTGTTTACAACGCATCTTGTCCGGACTTTACCGCCATAGAGTACGCTGTGTGGTCAGAAGAAACTCACTCCCGCTTAAATCCACTCACTTGGCCAAAACATTTGTCCCTTCCCCATGAATGAGCCAACAGAGTCAGGAGGCACTGCTTTCAACTCCCGCTGTGTCCGCCTGGTTGATACCATAAACTTGTCCCCTGTGTTTAAGCTGTGGCATCCTGAAGGGGGGGGAGAGGAAGCGTGGAAGAGGCTGTGTGGGAGGGAGGGTTGTCCTTCATGCGCAGCTCGTTGAAACAGTTGAAATTATTACTTGCCTAGATCCATTCAGATGTGCTGCGCTTCTTTGGTGAATATCCCTCAGTCTCTATGTCTCACTAGCTCGCTCGCGCTCTCTCTCCCTCTCTCTCTCTCTCTCTCTCTCTCTCCTCAGGCTGTCGTTCTGAGCCAGGCCACAAAGAGACTGTCCGCTCCATCAGCCTGACGACTCCGCCGTTAAAGCCATCCAGCTGGGGTGAGTGGTGAGCTTCGATGGGGAGCAGCCAGACAGGGAAGATGATTGTGGAGAGAGGCGAGAGGAGAGGACTTGGTGTCCCTCTGCTTTGCTGCAGTGAGAAACAGCAGTGCTGTGACTGGGGTACTCGCTCTCTCTCTCTCTCTCTTTGTCGCTCTGGCTGGCTCACTCACTCACAGCAAATGCTCTCTCTCCCCCCAGTTTATCTCTTGTTCACTCACAGGCCCTCCCCTCTCAGCATTATTCTGACTCTCTCTATTTCTCCTGGAGCTATATTTGGACACGTTTCCTATTTACAAATATTCTCTCTCTCTCTCTCTCTCCAGTTGCCGGGCTTTTCAGTGTCCATGTCTATGGCCGGCAGATGCTAAATAGGCCAAGGGAGGAGCTACAGACCAGTGTGGCCAATCAGTGGCTAGATTATTTCTAGATAAGTAGGTGTCAATAAGATGATTTGTGGGGTCACAAGATGATTTTGATATTTTAATATAAATATTTATATTATATCATATCTGAAATTATTTTTAATAATTTCACCACTACATCATGACTACATAATTATAGAAAAGAATTATAGATTTAGGTCATTCAGAAATACATTTGTACAAAGCGGCAGTGAAGTAAAAAAACGGTATTAAGAAAGAGGTATGGGTTAATGTGCAATGCCTGTTACTTTCATAGTGTTACATCTCAGAGCTCACAACCTCTACTGTACACATGCCTCAAGCTATGAAACACTCTAGGCAGATAGCACAGATCATGTAGAATACTTGTGTAATAATTTTTGTATATACAATATAATTCTTTTTATCATCTGTTATTTTGCCGTATAATTTATTTAACAATGAAGGTGGTTTAAAGTACTATCTTAAGCAGTGATTTTGTCCTTCTAAATAAGTTTTATTTATTGAAGAAAGATGTCTGTACTATCCACATCAGTGAAAACAGCTCCAAAAGTGCTGTGAAGGTGGAGTCTAAAGTTTTGCAAGGTTTTCCTTTTTGGAAGGTTTTGGAAGACTGTTAAAATATATTTAAAAAATACAACAAACTAACTATTTTAATCTAGTTTATTTCAGATAACGACCTTGAGTGAACAGACATTACATTCCACAAAGAACACCTACATGTGGGCTTGTATTGCCATAATACATGCACTTGACCTTTCAAGTTTGACCTGTAAATTCAATTTTACTAGATGAAAGCGGAAAAATGCTGACATGACTATGGACACACAGGGAGGTTAATAGGTCTAGGCCTTCATCTCAATGAAGCAGCAAAACAAAATAATAGTTATTCTGTTGTAACAAACTACAACTAAGGAAAGTCGATGGCCAGTAAGAAAACCTTAAGTTCAATGGTCAACATTTACTGATGGCCAAATCTGTAAACCTAGCTTTTGATAACTGTTGGTTAACAATTGTGTTGATGTAGTAACCTCAGCATCTCTCATTGATAAAGGCTGACACTCACAAAACGGATCCCTGTTGAAAACTGATTGTGGTCCTTGGGAGCTGCTCTTATCTGGACCATCAGTAATTTCATGCAAAAACATAACTTTATGTCCATGAAAAGTAAAGCCTTATGTCTAACTTTTAACCGAATAGTCACTAATTGTGCTATGTTGGCCAAAATGCTTGTAGTAACGTAGTTTAGGCTAATTGCCTGATAATCCTCCTGTAGCGGGCCAGGACAGCTGTGATTTTGTGCTAGCAGGCAGGTTAATAGGTTAATAGGTCTAGGCCTTCATCTCAATGAAGCAGCAAAACAAAATAATAGTTATTCTGTTGTAACAAACTACAACTAAGGAAAGTCGATGGCCAGTAAGAAAACCTTAAGTTCAATGGTCAACATTTACTGATGGCCAAATCTGTAAACCTAGCTTTTGATAACTGTTGGTTAACAATTGTGTTGATGTAGTAACCTCAGCATCTCTCATTGATAAAGGCTGACACTCACAAAACGGATCCCTGTTGAAAACTGATTGTGGTCCTTGGGAGCTGCTCTTATCTGGACCATCAGTAATTTCATGCAAAAACATAACTTTATGTCCATGAAAAGTAAAGCCTTATGTCTAACTTTTAACCGAATAGTCACTAATTGTGCTATGTTGGCCAAAATGCTTGTAGTAACGTAGTTTAGGCTAATTGCCTGATAATCCTCCTGTAGCGGGCCAGGACAGCTGTGATTTTGTGCTAGCAGGCAGGTGGTTAGCAGGCATGGATTGCTGCGATTTCGTGCAATAGTATAACCTAAATAGTATACCTTTCATTTGTGAAATAATATATGCTTGTTGAACCATGTGCCAAAACATCACACCCTTCACTATTCCACTGTACCGGCTGTCCCGTAATATGATATGTGTTTAGGTTATCAACAATGAACACCCTTCCACCTTCCATATCCTTGGATATGTAAGGCGGAATGAATGGCAATAGAATGCCTTGACAACGTGTATGAGCCACTGCTGTGTCAGAGGCAGTATTGTCTCCGACAGCTCAACAGCAAAAAAGCCAGCCACAGCCTTATGTCAGCACACTACGCGAAAGAGGAGGAGGGGTAAGCAGTGGCTTGTTGAAATTAAAGCAACAGCTACTGTTTTCTGAGAACATGTGGGCATACAGTAATACAGTAGTATTCCACATGTCATGTCAAATACATTGCATTGAGCCCTCAAGGAACTGTGTCAACATGTGAAAAATGGCCATGGAATGCCCAGATACAGAGACATTTTACAATATTTTGACACTATAGTGCACCAGGACACACAACTGTGGACAAGTGTGGCTTTAGCCCTTTAGCATTAGGGCAATTCCAGCTTTACATTTTGAACTGAATTCCTTGCTGGCATATTCATTTACTGTGTAAACAAACGTATTCGTTTATTTAATTGATCGATTCTGGACTTGGCACAAAGTGGTGTAAGTAGTCTTTTCTATGTACGCAGCCTTTATAAATGAGGTCACATCGAGCGAATGCATTTTGTTTACTTTGCAGCAGCAGTAGCAAAATATACAACTTGTAGGCGGCAGGTTAATCATAATTGATCATAAGACTACAGTATGAATCTGCCTCACCAGTTTTTCATTGATCATCACTGCTGGAGTATTGTATTAATGTAATCCGCTCAAAATATGGATAAACAATGGAATGAAGAAAATTATTGCAGTAAAGAATGTGGTTTTCATCACAACAATATAACCGATAAAGCATAATATAAAACGGTAGATGTTTTTCTATCGTCATATCGCACAGCCCTAACAAGGCTCCAATTAATATTGAATGGTAAGTCCCTTACATAAATGCAGAATAACCTTTGGAGTTCAACAACAAGCTCAAAGGTCAGCGGTCAGTAGGACAGCCTGGGAGAGGAAATACAGATGGACAGATTTTCTTAATAACACCACCACTATCACCAAACTACTACCACTAAATATCAATTCTGTCAGCAGTCACCTTGGATGACCTTGAAGTGCCCCGACTGGGCTATTTTCTGGCTCCAGGGAGAGGTAAAGGTTGTTTAAATGTCATCATCACACACACATTCCATCCTACACACCAACATCACATATGAGAATGTCTCTGATGGCCTAAGGGGATGGGGCATGTGTGTATGCCTGCCTGCATGCAAGTGTGTAATGTGTTGAAACCCAGGCATCTGAACAAGGACCCTCCCCTTTTCTATAACACAGAGGATGGAAAATATATTATAAAAAAAAAAAAGGTACACCCCTCAATTTCCCCCTCTACTCACATATTATATTTTGAAACAGATTTACACACAGGTGCTACTGAAACCAAGAAGAGGAGGAAATGGTGAATGACAGCCTATAATATATTAAAAGATAGCAGAGACAGCAGAACCTCTATTGTAGCGTAGGGCTAATGTGGGTGTTGTTCTGTCACCTTATCTGTACCTTTTATTGAAGTGTGTGTGTGTGTGTGTGTGTGTGTGTGTGTGTGTGTGTGTGAGTGTGCACATGCATGCACGCATGCACTGCAGGTGTGTATGTGGGTTCCTACTTGTGTAAGGAGAGTGCGGTAGCGTTCCAGCAGTGTGTGGTCGCTATGGCAACCAGCCAGGAGAAGCCACACTTCCGCTCGAAGAGCCTCGGGAATACCGGCCCGAACCAAGGAGGAGAGCCCCCGTGGTCTGGTTGACAGGTTACCCTGCCTAGAGCACACACATACATATTAAATATATACCCTGTGTGTGTCTGTGAGAGTATATGTATATATAGAGTACACTGCTAAAAAAAATTCAGAGAACAATTAAACATCACACTATAACACCAGGTCAATTAAACTTCAGGGATCAATCTGTCCAGTTAGGAAGCATAAGCGATTGTCAATCAATGTCACCCGTTTTGGTGTAAATGAAAATAACAGCAGGTGCACTGGAGAGGGAACAGCAAGTCAACCCTCACAAAAAGGTGGTTGAAACAAACATTTGCTCTCTGCTTATCCTTCCTGACTGATTATTCTCTAGTTTTGCCTTTTGAACTCTCTAGTTTTTCATCCTCCAGGATGCACATCCATACGGCATATGTGCCATCGCAAGAAGATTTGCTGCGTCTCCCAGCACAGTGTCAAGAGCATGGAGAAGATACAGTACCAGGAGACAGGCCGTTATACAAGGAGAGCTGGGATCTGTGCTCACTGCCCAGCACTGTGCAGCCCAATAAGCATTTGTCAGAGAACTCCAGAATTGGCAGGTCTGCGCAAAGCAGCACCAGATGAAAGCAGGTTCACACTGAGCACATGTGAGAGACGTAAAACAGTCTAGAGACACCGTAGTGAACGTTATGCTACATGTAACATCATGCAGCACGACCGCTTTGGAGGTGGGTCAGAGATGGCCTGGGCAGGCATTTCCTTGGAGAGTCCCACAGACCTCCACATGTTAGCCAATGATACCCTGACTGCTGTTAGCAGGATGAAATCCACAGAGCCATCATCAGACCTTACACTGGTGCAGTGGGCCCAGGGTTCCTCCTGGTGCATGACTATGCCTGGACTCATGTGGCCAGAGTGTGTTCCAGGCAGTTCCTGGATGACGAAGGCATTGATGCCATTGACTGGTATCTCTCTCACCTCACGTTCCCCAGAACTGAAACCAACTGAGAACCTTTGGGACAATATGGATTCGACGACGCCAAGTAGCTCCACAGACTGTCCAGGAGCTCACTGACGGCCTGATCCAGGTCTGGGAGGAGATCCCCAAGAGCTTGCCAAGATGTTGCTGGTAATGCAACATACAGGCATGTGAAACATGCTTGTTGCACAGAAATAGTCGACATGTCCGCAAGAGGACAAATTCAGTATACTTTGAAGAGCCTGAGCTCTTCAATATGATCCTGCTATCTTCTGCTTGAATTTTGGCTAAAAAGCATGGGCAAGCTAGACTTATTACACAAGACAAAATGACAGCATAATTGCGAAACAAAATGCAGCAAAATATTAGTTTTAATATATCACAATGTTTATATTATCATTGGATGCCAAAATCATAACTGAAATTAACATTTGATTAAAATCACCCAGCCTTACAGTGGAAACTGCAAGCATGCATGCACGCACGCGCGCGCACACACACACACACACACACACACACACACACACACACACAGCTTGAGTTGATGTGATCTCCCCCTTACCAGCGAGTGAGAATCCCCCCCCATGACTCCAGAATCTTCTCTGGACAGTCTTTAGAGACATCGCCTGTCCCGCTGGAGATTTCACTGTCACTGTCTGCATCCAACACATACACACAACACGTTTCAGTTTGGTCTGTTATATAGACCTGATTAATCTCTGGATGATCTCTCTTGTAACACCATCACAGTCTAGCAACAGACTAATATTAGATTGATCCTACGTTAATTCATTATAGTAATGTCCGCAGAGGGAACCTTTCCATCCATCTTGTCGTATCCACCACCCAGAGCTGGGAGAGCTTATTATGTGCCTTGCTACTTCAGACAGAGTTTCCAGGTCTGTGGATTTTCCACCCAAGAGTTTAACCCTCCCGCTGTCCTACAGGTCCAAATGACCCAGCGCACTACCTTTTTGTTTCAACCCCAACACGGACATACTGTATGACGTGCTGCGGTTGGCTCCATCTGCTGGCGCAACAAGGTAGTGCGCATTTGAAACCCGAGGACAGTGGGAGGGTTATAAATGTGGTTGTGGGTTTTTAAGCTACTTTCATGCTATGCCACAGATTTATGGGAATCCCTGTTGATGAAGCAGGGGGATGAGAAACATCCTCAAGGTTGTCAAGGCTGCAGGTCTGCGTTTAAGCCGTTTCATCTACGACTGAACAGTAAACCCATTTGACCAAATGCCAATAAAAGAGAAGACAGAAAGAGCTATGTTGGTCCTGTTTTGTATGTCATGACCCCATCAGCTGACTGATGCTGAGGGAGAGCAGAAGAGAGTACTCTACAGGAGATAACAGACCAGAGTAAGTACCAGTCTTACCCTCAGACAGCACACCCACATCCCCCCAACTGCCCCCTGCTCTGTAATGTGGTAGAAGGCCATCTGCCTACTTAATTAGGATGCATAGTAACAATAATAAGAAACAATTGATTTCATATGCGCGCAGAAATGTGTGGACACGTTGGCGTGTTTGTTGGTGAATATGTTGGTGCGTGGTGGTGTCCAGAATGCCTTTTTTTTTTTTTAATCTTTTTAATTACTTTCATTAAGTGGGAAGAATGACGTGGATTTTTTGGATAGTTTCAGCTTCCTTTAGGCGGGTTTTAGGTTGGCCTTGGACTATGGATATTTTTTTATACCTCGCCATACAAACTTCAACTATGTGGACACATTGGCGGTATTCATACCTGCTACAAAAGGTATGTAGCTCGCATCGTGTTCAATTTAAGGTTATGACAAATGTGCACCCATATCACTTAACCATTAAAACCCCAAAGCAGAGAGTTGGATATGCATTAACCACAACATTACAAACAGACCCTCGTCAGGTTCCTCTTCTTCTCCCCTTTTATCGTTACTCGTTTCTGCCTCCCTCTGCAGACTGACCACCTCATAGACCACGTCCTGGCCACTCTGCTCCGGCTTCTATACACACACACACACACACACACACACAGTGTATTATTATATGTACAGTAAGATCATTCTAACTTTGTAGCGAGGCCCTCAGGCAACACAGAATCAGTCTAGAGAATGGAGAAACCTGGCACTGTAATTTCCTTTGACTAAACAGCAGACAATATTATCTTTTAATTAGTGCTTCAGCTGCAGATGAGATAAGCAGCCGGCCGTTAATTAACCATGTGCAATTAAAGAGACATGACACACACTATTCACCACAACACATGGGACGCAGGGGGCCAATGCAACTGTGTGTGTGCGCATGTGTGTGTGTCAGATTTCCTATTAGCTTCTGTGGCTCCTCTGGGACACACTGGCTCTGAATGCCCTTGAATTTTCTCTCTTCCCATTTCTCTCACTCTGTCTCACTAGCTTGTCTCTCCCTCCTTCTCTCCCTCTCTTAGCAGCTGCTGTCATCCGGTTAAAGGGATGATGGATGGTGTTTTTACTGGAGGCGGACCAAAACATCACACCTCAGGGCCGGGGTACTTTCATTCCACCCATAAGGGAGATACAGTTTGTCACATGCACTCCATTTACTCTGTTGAAATTATTCTCAATGTCTACCAGCAACTGTTTAATGTGCGCATTTCCACATCCTAAACATAGGTGCACACTCATAGAATATTGAGAGACAGGAAGAATGGACCCTTCTGTCTGGAGGAGGTCAAGGTGCCTGTGTGTCTCAGGCTGCTTGCTTACAGACATGGACCTGTCTGTCTCTCAGATAGGTCAGGGTACCTGTCTAAGGCGCAGGTAGAAGATCTCGCTGAAGGTCTTGCGGCTGAAGTACCAGAAGCGTTCGTTGGGAGGGTAAACGCGGACCAAAGCCTCCAGCAGGAACCGGACCGGCTCCAAAACCTCCGTCACCACAAGATCCACAGCTACAGTCATGTACACCTGCTTGTCTGGACAGACAGAGTGTGAGTGTCCAGTCCAGATCTGTACAGTCCCAGGTTCAGTGCTTCCCATTTAACACGCAAAAAAAGAAATACACAAGTAAGTCTACATTCGTTTTATACTGTATCATATCATACAATTTATCAGTGTGTTTGTTTAAAAGAATTGTTACTAGGTAAAGACATTTGCAGGTACTTTGTAATAGCAACTAAATGGCCATATAGAATACCGGTAGGCATATAAAGAAATAGACCATTTAGCTATCAGGACATTGTTAATAATCAGGGATATGCTGAACAGGGAATCCCATCTATTTAATGTCCACACTAATCAAAGAGGACAAGCTGTCTGTGGCGCTGTCAAGGAATGATAAATGGCTCTATAAGCAACAGCCTTCAAAGTGAAGCCAAAGTCAAGATATACCACCAACCAGCAAGCACGTGCTTCTTAAACCTATCTTAACTAGGTTCAACTAGTTTAACACGCTACGTGTGTCTAACGTGTGTGATAAGAGATTAACTAAAGGTTCAAGTGCAGAGTAAAAACACTGTAGGTTTGAATAACAGCATGTTCATAGAGAACTGTTACATACTGTAGGTTGGCAATTTGTTTGGCATTAATAAAATAATTACAAAATGTATGAATACCGATAAGTCTCTGTAAAGGCCAGGACAAGACTCTTCAATTTGACAATTAAAAGTATCATGTTGTGATACTGAGTATACCATATAGTACACAGCCATATATAAGTATAAAAAAAAAAGAATAATTGAATATGAAATTCCATTACCATTCTCCTATCTAATCCAGTTTTTAGTACAGTGCTATACCAGTCAGCCATGTGGAAACACTGTATTCATTGTCTTTGTTTTTATGTGTTTGATGTACTTTATGTGTTGTATTTTGTGTGTATCGTTTATCTAATGGACCCCGAGTATGATAATAAACGCTGATGATAAAAGTTCTGAATGAAGAATGAAAGCACTTCATTGTGGCCTTGCTTAAATGTGGAACATATTCATTTTGCTGATTGTATTTTTTGGTTGTTAGTAAATGAATGCCAGTGGTTTGTAAAGTATGTACCTTTAGGAGTGTCCTCGTTCAATGCCTGGAAAATGGCCATGTTGGGGTTCCATTTTCCTGTGATGACATAAGCCTTCCCATCTGGACTGTTCCCCATTGACTCCTACATTGGTTTGGAAAGACAGACGATATTATGCTGATAATAAAATATGTATCTAAATGGGCAAGCAGAGTCTTCAGCTATGGTGATGATTGGCTGTAAAGATGCGGGCTAATAAATAAATTAAGAAATCAACACAACTGGACTGGTTCAGTGGGCTAGACAGCTTTCACTGAGCAGTCACTCATAAGGATATTCATGCTATCTAGTAATTATCTAGTATTTTTATCACAATAAAAGGATAAAAATCATAGCTAGCTGCACTTTCAACTCAGTTCCTTTCAACCATCTCCCTCCAAGAGTGAATGCTACTAGACCAATAAATACATAAATATGTTTGATAATAACATTTTGACCAATCCCTGTGTGTCAAGTTAGTTTAGGCAGGATCCCCTTACCATCTCTAGAAGGTGCATGTCACTATTGCGAACCTTCTGCCCAGGACTAAGCAGCATGCCAAAACACCTGGAAGGAGACATAGGTATTTAAGACAGATAATAAAATAACTTCATTTAACAAGACACAATTGCTTTCATGCATACATACAAACACACGCTTATATTTATTTTTGCACCAGTTTGTTTCATACATTACTTTCTTGGGACATTTTTACTGGCCTTTATTATAATGGTTCTATGGTTTTATGCCACTAGATACCACGCTATGTCACCAGAAAATGACCCATGTGTCACACAGGCTTGAAAACATGACACCAGCCCGGATATGTAAACAAAGAACGGCGGTGCTCAGATTACATACACACATGGGTGTAGGTTTTGTTTGATGAGCCTAGTGTTCCTCCCCTGGAACATTTTGAGCATCAAACACTTAATTTCCTGCATTTTGGTGAATTTTTAAGAAGAATTTGCATCAATGTTTGCATCAATTTATGATCGAAATTTATGGAGGAAAACCAAAATCAGGTGAAAAATTTAAATATAGCCTAATTCAGCTGTATATAAAGATACAGACATAATAATCAAATATGAGCTTTTCTCATTTATTATCCGTTTAGCCATCATACATACATTATAAGCATGATTTACTCTTCTTTCTTCTTTTGTTTGGGCTACCTACTCCAAACACCATGAAAAACTGGTCAAATCATTTTTGTAGCAATTTTATAAAATAGAATAGGGTAAATAGTCTGGAAACCCAAATATGTTTTCCATAATCTCTTGGCCATATATATCCAGACCTGGAAATGACTCTAATCAAATTCCATACTTTTCCATACTGCCTAGGAACCCTGTTAAATGATTGCTCCCATCCACACACACCGTTCCACTGGCCATTAGTTAGGTTTAAGGCGCCACCATGTGGTTATAACAGGCGCTTCATATCTGTCTGTTCGTGTCACTATTAACTACAGTATTTTGGATCTTCTGATAGAAAAACATCCATAAAACTATGCAGACTGGCACACAACAAAGTAAACTGTGTTTATTCAACAATGTTGATTAAGACTATTTGTGATCAAAGTTATGTTGAATATATTAAGAATTGGGGTGCTTGCGCTGCCTCACCTCTCAATGACCAGCGGTTTATTACACATCTGCTGCACAGTAACCACTAGCTTCTTCTGAACACCCTGACGAAACTTGAAGTAGAACTTTTCCCTGTCTTTAGGAACGGCACTGTAAATAGGAGAGTAGAGAATTACTTAATTTAAACCTGTGTGGACGTCCTTAACCCTCCCGCTGTCCTATGGGTCAAAATGACCCAGTGCAGGTGCCGACAACTACACGGACATATCATGTGCCGCGTTTGGCCATCTGCTGGTAGTGTGTTTGAAACCTAAGGACAGCGGGAGAGTTAAAGTGCACGTGCGTGTGTATGTGCATGTGTATGTGTGATGCTAACCTGTAGTTGCCCTTGCCGTCCTCTTCTTTAACCTCCAGGAAGACGGTGAAGGCATACAGGTCTCTGTCAGGGGATGGTAGGGTCTGGGGGTCGTCATGACGATCCGAACGCTTGAATGCCGCGGAGAAACTGTACAGGATACGACTCACCTGAATGCATGCACACACAAACACATTAGTAGAGGCCAGTGTCACTTGTTCTGAGACGCACAACACTTCCAACTATTTCATTGTCGTTAAACAACCATTATACTGTATCAATTCTCTATTAGTTTGTCTATTTTTTTTAAATTGCTCGGTCAAAAAACTACTAAAATAATTCAAAAGTAATAACAGCACAGAGCATGTCTTAAAGTGAAAGAAATGCAACAACAAGAATGGGATAGTATTACACAACACAAAATAGCAACTCCAACAGCATTAGTGAAGAAAACATTTGCATTACTTCACTAAGAAGTGCTCTTACAGTCCATACAAATATAAAATTACAGATATTCCACTGCTTACAGCCTCTTTGTTGTGGCATGAGAACACGTGGATTTGGAAGTCATCCGGGCTGCGGTAGCTCTCAGTGAGGGAGAAACAGTCACTCTCCGGCACCCCTTCTTGCCCACGGGCGCAGAACAGCACCTTATAGATGGGAAACTTTGCAATCTCGGTGCCTGATGACTGTTCCACAATCCTGAGGAAATATTCTGGTTATTGTCGTATATTATGAAAAGTATTTTTAAATCACAACCCACAAAAAAGGTTAAAATCTTGCAATCCCCCAAATCAAAAGCTGTGAACCCCTTCTTTTCATATGTAAAGCATTTTATACTGAAATCATAACATCAACATGTGCCCTAACAGCACTGTGTGTTGTAAAACACACACACTAACCGGACAGAGCCCTGCGGTCCATTGGGCACATGCAGGATGACAGGGATTGGGATTGCACTCTCTGCCCGCAGGGTGCCAATGGCTTTCTGGGCCTCTGACTCGCTGCGTGGAGCCTTGACCCATGTACAGCCCAGATAGGACAGCTTGCTGAACTGTACACTGTCCTCCTCCAACACCAGAGGACTGGACCCTGCAGGACTAAACAATGTCTCTATGGAAAGACAGACAAAGGGTCTGTCACAGACACTATATGACATGTTCCCACAATGTCCTACTTTTTATTTTAGCAATAAATTATTGATTAGAGTGGCCTGGGCCTGGGTGAGAAACATTAGAAATATTGTTAAAAAAACATTAGCATGAGGTTTGTAGTTACAGTATATCACACGTCATATTCTAATGAATGATCAACATGCTACTGTTTAGCAGAAACACTGTTGTGGAAGTCGGTGTGAAGTAAATGTAACTGGAAAGTTGACTGACTGACAGACAGACATTAGATAACAGGTTGGTTTTATGACTGGTTAACTGCCTAAGGGACCAGGTCAGGTACCTGGGGAGCTGGACTCCAGAACCTGGTCTCTGAAGACTTCTAATTCCTTCTGCTCCTCATCTCCCAGCACCTCCTCCATTGCCTTCTCCAGCTGCTCACCGAGGCTGCAGGATGTCTGGAGACAGAGGCAGACAGTAAAAAAGGGTAAAACATGCAGGCCAACAGACAGACACAGTCAAACAGTCACCTTGAGGCGGGGTTTGGGAGAGGTAGTCTGCTCTGTTGGGACCAGTACAAACTCCTCACTGTTGACTGTGGCCACAGACTCTGTGGAGCCTCTCACTCTGTCCTGAGAGGAACTCTCCTCCATCCTGCTCCTCGAACCCTCTTCGTCTCCTCCTGTCAGACACACCAAAACTGTAATATCACCGCTCTTTGTTGACAAATCAGTACACTGTGTGTATTAGTGTGCATATGCATTAAGTGACAGGTACACAAGAAGATAAATGGCACTTTATTAATTCCTGAGGGGAAATTCCACAGCCTAATTCAAGACCATAAACCATGTATTACGCCTGAACCACCTTAGTTAAACCAATCTACTTTAACATCATTATCCTAGTCGAAAGTAGGAACTGCTGTGCTAATCTAATAATATCTATATAATAATAGGTCTGCAATTATGAGGCTAAAGAAAGGAGTGGCTGTATTCACGATGTTTCTGCCCTCGACAGTTAGAGACTTCCGCTTTCAGAATACAAACATGGCGCTCATTCATGAGTCCAGATGAGACAGTGTTTACTCCACTATGGGCGCTCTTTACCCAATAGGCAGCAGCCAGTGGCAGTCACAAAAATGTTTCCTATCCAAACCAATTTGTCTGTAGTTGTGTGTGTCAAATCTCAAACTAATCCTTTAGTTTTATTCAATTATTTTTATTAAATAATTGGCAGAGCAGTATGGCAGTATAGCAAGAGACAATACCTTTTTGTAAACATCTCTATCACATTGCCTGATTAGTACACAATTCTGAAGCCCCACTAAAGTGGACACACTGGTTTAGTTTGATTTCATATTAATTACCTATAATTTAATCTTTTAAATTATTCTATAACTGTATTATGACAGTGACAGTTGCAAAATGCAGTTGCATGCCAGTGTCCATTGTAAAGACAGAGGTTATAAACTGCCTGACTCCAGGAGGCTGATTTTGACACAATGAGCATCCGTTATTCGCCATGTGACACAGATATAAACATGGGTGTGACCCCAACATCCTCAACTGCTGACTGGGACTATTTATGTCTGCAAATCACTTCGCCGCATAGAAATGTAATAGAAATGTTACAATATTACATAACATCTGAGAATTGAAAGGATTTAGGCACCAGTTTGAAAAATACACGTGGGAAGGGCCAAAAGCATGCATTATATTGAGAACTGAAAATTCCCATATTCAATATTAGTATAATATGGGTTTGTGTAAACACTGCCAGTCCCTCTGATGCTGAAGTTATAGTGAAATCTACTGTAGCTGTTTCATAGCAACCTCAACCAGCCATAGAAACCTCACCTATAATCTATGTGTGGCATTACTGTGCCACTTGCAAGCATATGCTCTGATAATAAAACAATGTAAACAAAATGTCGTTGCATGAAAGACATGGACACAAACACTGTGTTGACAATAATGTGTATATTACAAATTTCAAAACTTCTAGTCCAGGGAACATAATTTCTCTATCAGTCCATTGATCTTGACACTGGGTCTGCAGCACATGAGCATGAAAATATTTGGTGTCTTACAGCGTCTCTATATGACTTTCTGCCACTAGATGTCACACTAAGCATACATGAATGTGAACTGCACATGTGGGCTGGCCCTGTTATGTAGCCTAAACAAAGAACAGAGGAGCTCAGATTACAATACACACACAGGGAGTGTGAAGACATTCTCTGCTCAGGACATACAGTAATTAATTCACTATATCTACACATAGAAAATTGTTGTTTGCTGATATATTCATGTTTAAAATAATGTATTGAGCACCTTTAAAGAGTTGTATGTCCAGGCATGAGATTGAACACAGGACTCTGGTTGTGGGGGTACAACACTACACCACCACAACACACTAGGCCAGCGATTTTCAACCTTTTTTGAGCCGCGGCACATTGTTTACATTTACAAAATTCTGGGGCACACCACCAACCAAAATGACACTCTAACAGTACAAAAAAACATATAGTTAATAATATAGTTTCTAAATGTATTTATACTCAGTGTGAAACCTGGGCCTGTTTCGATGAATGTTTGATTTAGCTACGAGTTCAGCAACAAGGTAACTTTGTGGTTTTTCTAAAAAAAGTTGCCTGTTTCTCATTGTTTGTACGTAAGCGTACAAAATAGTCTATCGGCTTATTTTGAACGGAAGGGTGTTTCGTTTGGAGATGGCGTTTAAGC
>JAODUG010037129.1:0-16292 GCA_027564795.1 Aphredoderus sayanus
CCCCCCCCCCCCCCCCCCCCAACCACCCCCCACCACACACACACACACACACACACACACACACACACACACACACAGCACCTCCTCACGCCAGGCTGCAACCTGCCTGCCTCTACAAGCCACATTGCCCCGGAGCCAGATCTGCTCCACTTTCCTCCACTACCATTAAATTGTCATGCAGAGGCGAAGGCTTGAATTACTCTCTGTGTGTGTGTGTGTGTGTGTGTGTGTCCATCTCTGAGTCTGAGAGTGTGAGAGGTTGTTGATGTGTCTGAGTGAGAGTGTGTGTGTGTGTGTGTGTGTGTGTGTGTTGTGTGTGTGTGTGTGTAAGTGTACTGCATGGCAGCATGGTCCTTCTCATAGCACAAGCGGGTGGGTCAACTGGACAGTTCTCATCGCCATGGCTGCAGAGGCCCGAAGGGAGCCTCATTGATTGGAAGCGGAACAGACATTTTTCTCCTCAGAACACCACATTGCCAGGCTTCTGGAGAATTGGAAAGTTAAAGGAGTAGGGAGCATGTTTTGCCCAGAGGGGGGCAGCGCAGGCTGGATGAAGATGGGTCCCACAAACCGCACCCGAAAGCCACACCTACACCTAGCGGGTGCCTCCGTGTGTACTGCAGGCTTCGTCCAATCACGTTCCTTGATGTTGTGGCGTGTCGAGTCTGATCGGGCCTTTGTGGTCCAAGTGATTCTTGTGAAAAACAAACAACAACAACAAAAACACAATCTCTGGCAACTTCCCAGTAGAAGTGTCTTACAGGCTGCTGGCCTTTGGCAGCAAAACAAACATACACACAAATCCTTGTTTGGAGCATCACCGTCAGCTGAATTAGACAGACAGAATAGTTAGTCCTGCATTAAAGGTACTGTAAGCGATTCTGCAGAAAGATTATTGATATCTGAACGCAACAATCAAACAGTTGCACCCCCACCCCCCCAAATTGGACACACATGGCCAAAAGACTGGGATAGTGTTGTGTGGTGCATCACTTTGTTTGTGTTTCTATTTACAGAGGAGTAGGAGCACCAGATTATTTTTCAGGGCACACAGGAATGGACAATTAGAAGGCTGTCAGGAGATATTTGTTAAATTTGACAAAAGGTTTACTGGATTAACATTGCTTACCTCACTTTGAAATACACATTTACATATATATTTAAATACACATTTAAATACTCACTCCTGGAAATAATCTAACTCTTCCATTAGGTTATAGTTGTTTAATTATTGTGATCTCAGTGACTAGACTTAATCACCATGTGCTAAATCTAATTTATCTAGGCTTTATATTGCTTTATTTTTGAACAAATTTTCATCCCTATATCTTAGCATTTTTTTAACATAACATACTTTAACTTATTGGTCTTTCCCTACAGTATTTTCACCATGAATTAGTAGTTCTCAATTTATTCAATTGAATATGTGTATGCACAGAGAAGAGTATAAAAGACAAACCTACCATTCAATGACAAAGGTTGTGCATCACATGGAAAATGGCCTTCTTCTCAGTGTGATTTCATGGTGATTGGAGATAAAGTGCTAATTCTGTTAACCCTCGTAATGTCCTCTGGGTCAAAATGATCCAAATCACTAGCTCTTTGTGGCAGACAGAGGGCGCTAAACCTAATTCTACAGCTTACACAGACATATGATGTGCACTGCTGGCACAGCAAGGTGTGTGTTTGAAACCTGAGGACAACAGGAGGGTTAAAAGGCACAAAAAAACAACACAAATACATAAATAAATAATTAATAAATAAATAAATACACTCAGCAATGCCAATTGAAAAACACCCAAATCATACATAATCAGATGGTGCCGCCATGTGGCCAAATGTGAGATTTTTAAGTACATTACCAGGGTTAAGGAAGCCTGCACCAAACCGGAGGGTTTAAATGACATGAATCACACAATTAATCCAAACCTTGCACACCGCATTTGTAAAAGCCCCGTCACGTGGGTTTCAGCGCCCAATTATTTTCCAGGGCAATGGCCACCATGTTTCTGTAGCGCGTGAAGGAGGTCAACACGGAGACATTTCAAAGAAACAATCCGTCTGGCTGGCCGAGCACCCGCTGCTTGGAGGAGGTTTGCAGCTGACTCCTGCGTTGCAGGATGTGTTGTGGCAGGGAGGGCATCGTTTGTCACCTGTCACAGGACGCCTCTTCTCTGCTCCCTGCTGATGGCGGCTGGACTCGTCCCTCTCCACTTAACCACCCCCCCCTCTTGTTGGCCCTGGCCAGTGGGTGTACCAGCCAGCATGCGTGCCGACCTTCTTGCCAGGTCCCCGTAGAGAAGGAGGCCTATAACCTCCAGGGTTTTCTCCTAAATAAATGTTTAATGATTTAACAGAATTAAATAAACAAATAACTATAATGATAGCAGAGGTCAGGGGAGCGCGCAGGACATCATGTTGCTGACGCCTCCGATGTATTTTTAATCGTGGCGGGGAGAGCGCGGCTTGTTAGCCCGCGCGGCTTGTTAGCTAAACGGCTTGTTAGCTAAACGGCTGGCATCACAGAGACAATTGTGACGGAATAGTGCGACGTTCAAGCGCCAAAGGCCGCGTGATCGGGACGCCTGAGCCGAGTGGCGGAGCTATGGTTGTTATTCCACACACCCACCACTGCGTTGCCCGGGGTGACAGAGCTTTGCCATTGTGCGTTGCGTGGCCAGGTCATTTTCCCGCTCATTCCTCCTCTTAACATTTTGACCATATTCTGTTGCTGTGCGTGTGTGTGTGTGTGTGTGTTCATGTGCATCTACAGTTAGGGGTTAAGCATTAAGGTATGCTCGGTGAGTTATTTACGAGCATTTCTTTAGCATTAGAAGGTCATTATTATACCACATTATTTACTGTCTAAATAAGTGACTGCGGTCACTGAAGACATTTTGCTGACGGTGTTTTCTCCTCCCCTGTGTCTTACTCCACCACCTCCCCTCCCCCACACCTCTCTCTCTCATCCCTCTCTCCCTCTCTCCTCCCACCCCTCCCCCCCCTCTCCTCCCACCCCTCCCCTCCCCCCCCCCTCTCTCTCTCTCTAGGTGATAGGTGCCAGTTATAGCAGCCCCATGTTGAAGGCCTCTCCGTCACCATTGATCACAGCTTTAATGCCTTCTTTCTGGCTCCACAGCAAAGGGAATTACAGCGCTTTTAATTTACCAGCAAGCATGAAGAACAACAACACGGCCAAAAGCAGAGATTGACTTGCTGTTTCTTTTTCCTCTTCATCTTTTTTTTTTCTTTCTTTCTTTTTTTTTTTGTGCTTAAACTGAAGCACTCTTTCAAGGTCTGCCTGCCTGCTTTTGTTTACTGGCAAATCACAGGGTCAGAAATATCTGGATAAAAGCCTGAAGGCTTTGACATTTCCACCATTCTATTTTTTTTATTTTTTTTATCTTATTCCGCTCCTCTGCTCCTCGACCTCAGAGAGTTTTTTCCTTTTTCTTCTTCTTCTTCTTCTTCTTCGTCTTGTTCTTCTTCGCTTCTTGTTTTTATTGTTGCGTTCAGCCTTCTCCTGGAAGGGCTCCAGGCGATGCTGGGGCTCCGCCCAGCCTCGTGCAGCGCCCTGCCCCTCGTGGCCCTGCTGCTGGCCCCGTGGGCCGGCGGGGGGGGCCGCTGGGGGCTGAGGCCGGCATCCGGGGGGCGGCTCGGGCCCCCCCCGGGGGAGGGGTCCCCTGGCCCCGGGCCCTGGGGGGGCCTGCGCCGGCACAGACGCAGCTGGGTGTGGAACCAGTTCTTCGTGCTGGAGGAGTACACGGGCAACGAGCCGCTCTACGTGGGCAAGGTAGGAGGCACGCTGTCGCCACGGTGACGCCATGCCGACGCTATGGTGCTGTGTGTTGCTGTCACCATGGTGATCAATCAATCAGTCTATATTTATATAGCACTTTTCATACCACTACATGTAACACAAAGTGCTTCACACTACAAAATCATTAAAAACAATTAATAGTAAAAAGTCATACAAAGTAATAAAACAAGTAATACCACCACCCCATCAGCCCAACCCTCCAATCACAAACAAGCACCAGGGAAAACAGAAAATCAAGACCAAACATCTGGAGTCCCATTCCCACCATCCCAGAAACACTCAGGGACCCCAGACCCATCTCAGTCAGAGAATGGGTGTGATGTGACTTTATGGTGTTGTGTGTGGCTGTCACCATGGTGATGTGACGTTATGGTGTTGTGTGTGGCTGTCACCATGGTGATGTGATGTTATGGTGTTGTGTGTGGCTGTCACCATGGTGATGTGACGTTATGGTGTTGTGTGTTGCTGTCACCATGGTGATGTGACGTTATGGTGTTGTGTGTGGCTGTCACCATGGTGATGTGAGATTATGGTGTTGTGTGTGGCTGTCACCATGGTGATGTGACTATGCTACTGTATGTGACAACATGCTGTCACCATGGTGATGTGATGCTATGGTACTGTATGTTACAACATGCTGTCACCATAGTGATATACCCAACCATTTTAAATGTGTGTTAATTCATGTTGTATGTTTTTCTATAGCGATTAAATGTATTTTGTATTTCATGTGCCAGTGTGCTGGACAATATGGTTTGTTCTCTGGGGACAAATAATATAAGGTAATATTAATTGGTTGAACTTGGCTTTAGTAATGGCCACAGTAGATCCTCAATATAAGAACAAAGGCTGATGTTGAATGTTCTCAGGTTACTTAAGATTTGTGTAATTTGTGTCAGGCAAATTAAAACCAGCTAACAAAAGGACCTTGATTTCAGCACCGCTGTGCAAGTGGACAGCTCGTACCATTAGTTCTGTCAGATGGGCAGATGGGTCTGGGCTCTCTAGATCTCTCCAGATCTCTCCAGATCTCACTTATCTCGAGGAATTCTGTGTTCGTATTATTAAATCAAGCTTTGTCTGTCCATTCATCTGCGGGATAATCACTGTCATCTGCATGTGTTTACATGGATCCGCTCCCACAAGCCGATGTCCTCCCTGCCTCTGAACTGGATTACTGTCTCCCATCAGGAATTAGCTCACATGCGACCGTCCGTCTCATTGGTCTGCTATCTAGCCTCGTTGCTGCAGGGAAGGGAGTCTAAATCAAACAGAATACTTGTGACACAATCACAGTTGAGCGAAAGGTCATCGCTTCAGCGGGCAGCCGCAGTCTCTTCCGGTGGTGCTTTTTTTCTGCTTCGCGTGCATACGGTGTTTCTGATTCGTTGTTTCATCAGATAGGGGTTCTGTCTGCCTCCTGGGTGGACCGTGTCTGCCTGCTGTGTAGTTGGGCTCAGGTGTTCAGCCCTGTGTCTCACGACAGTGTGTTGTGGAAGACTCTGCCACAACACCAGGGCAGCTGTTCCAAGAGCATTGTATGTCTGGAACAGCCTGTGGACGTATGCTTCCAGTGGAGGTCAAATGGCAACTGAGAAATCACAGAACTCACATGCACTATTCACACATACAGTATAGTTAATTGGCTTTAGTTTATTTTTAAACACCAGACCAGAGCATTAGATAAGATGAGAGGACAAACCTTTTGATAACGATAAGGAGATTTTACAGTACAGCATTTACAATCAGTACATTTGTCAATAGCGAACTAGGTCATACACCAATATCATATGCAAACAACATCCAATATTAGTACAAAAGTTAATTTTTACTTGTTATTGTTGGCCTCACACACCAGACGTGTGTATTAAAGGTTGGGTCAGAGATTCTATGCGAATTACAGTTTTTGCCAAATTCAGTAGATATCTCCTCACCGTCGAACCTCCATTCTGTGTTCTTACTGGAAAGAATTATCCGGTGTTTCTCCACAGCGCTGGCTCTGTAAACGGGAACACAAACAAAGTGGTGCAGACCGCACCCACTATCCCGGGCAAACAGGTTCAACCGTCCTCGGTTCAAACACTTGCTGAGTGCTGATTGGTCATTTTGACCCGGAGGACATCACAAGGGTTAATGCCAAGGTCCCCTTCTGAGGGAGCACGCTATGGCATCGAATGGGAGAGGTGTTGTTTTTGTTCAAATATCAACAGTGTTTTCCCAACATCACTGACTCCACCTTTAACGTGTCAGACGCCGCTTCTGACCTCACGGGACTTGTGCGTCGCGGAGACCGCGGCTGTCACATCGAGGCGCCGTCACATCGGGTCAGTGCGGGTGGTGGGATGCCCCGACCTCTCCGCAGCGGCGCTATGGCAACACGCTACGTCCTGTCACATCGAACGGCGTGTCACGGGACGAGCAGTGCGTCCCGTGCTAACATGTGCTAACGTGTGCTACATGTGCTAACGTGTGCTAACATGTGCTAATGTGTGCTAACATGTGCTAACGTGTGCTAACATGTGATAACATGTGCTAACGTGTGCTAACATGTGCTAACGTGTGCTAACGTGTGCTAACGTGTGCTAACATGTGCTAACGGAGCGGAGGACTGCTGTTTTCCGCTGCACGGCACTACTGTCCATAGGCTGCAGTGGGATGTAGTAGGTGAACAATCAATAAAGGCCTTTGACTTCAGATGCATTTAGACAGCTAATGTGAAGCTAAGCGGAAAGCTGAGCAGAAAATGTGGCGTCCACGTGGCGTAAATCATCGGCGCATTGGAAACTGACCTGCATACTGTTTAGTCTATAATGTGTAATGTTCTGTTCTCTTGGAAACGTGACTACATGCCTATTACCCTTTGTGTAATGGTAACTGTTGCTGTCTACTTGGAACCAGTTGCAGCCTAGCTTTGTTTCTTGTTTCTTTTGCTTTTGCTTGTCTTGCGGGAGAATAATATGGTGTTGTTTGCTTCTGTGTGAAATGTGGGCATGTGCAGCCCCTTTGAGACTGTAATGTGATTAAAAGAGTTGTAGGTAGGTTTGTAGAGCTATACATTTAGCACAATCTGTTAGAAATGCCATAGACATTCACCAGCTATCAGCAAGTCAAGTGCTCTGTGAGAATAAGTGCTCTGGTTGATAGCCCCTGCCTTTATATAAGTCCATTTAGATTTTTCACAGGTTTGTCAACGGCCCCCAGAGGGAGGGAGCAGAGGAGGAGGGTTATTTGAGCTGCTGATTTACAAAATGTTCCTCTCTTTCCTTATTTTTTAGCTAGTGCTCATTGCAACTCTCAACTTCTGCTTCTGTTTAAGGTCTATATGAATACATTTGACTTGACTCTGCCCTTCTGGTGTCAGTGACAGGGTAGATGTTAGCATTTAGCAGGGCGCTGCAGAGTTCTCTCAGAGCACTGCAGGTCTGCACTTCTGAAGCTGTGTGTGTAGATTTTGCAACGTCGATCATCTTAATAGTCACTCATGAGAGGGAAAGTGGAGTTTTGCGGTGCCGTATTTTCATCCGTGAGATTCTGCCTAAATATTGATATGACATTAAACCCTTTTGATTAATGCAGCAGAAGCATTGCTCTGGTCAGTGTCATCTTTAAATGCACATCAAATCAGTGCAGCACATTTTCCTCCACGCTTGGTACGAACTGGGCCGTGATATTGCTTGTGATAGACAAATGAATGGAGAGGCCAGTTCAGTTTAATGCCCCCCCACTTCCCTTGATTTCATTGTGAGGGAAGATAATAATGATGAAGCCCCTATCTTTCCAGACAGTGATACAGCCACAGCACAAATCCAGCGTTTGTTTGCCAGGACATAGGGGGCAATGTGTAATACTGTAGCTGGTAGGAAATTGGAAGTCATCGCTTCAGTCTAGCAGTTTCTGCAGCCTGCATGCCTTTAATGCATTCTGTCAGATTGTGAATTTCACAACCAAATGTCTCATTATGCCTTGGCACTCAGCCTTGGGTAAGTGTACTGGCCTGAAATCAGCTTCAGTCACATCAAGCCAGTGGAAGCGTACATTAAAATACTCCAGCTACACAGGCTCCACTGTAAATTGGTGACACGCATATTTAAACAAGCAAAACGCTAAAGAAGCTCGCTCACTTTACAAACACTTACTGGTAAACATGATGTGATTAACGGTTTCTGCAGGGTATTGATGTGACTAAATATTTTGAAGTGTTGAAAAGTAGCAGTCTTTAGCCCGTGTTGAATTAGTGATGTAAGCAGGCGTGCAAATCTGTGTCGCTCTCAGCATCAAATCAACTGGTGTCAATTTGTGTTTCTATTGTAAATTATTTATTTTATGTTATCTTCCAAAAAAGGTTGTCGGTCTAACACAATATTGGGGTTAAACTAGTAAGGAAACGTTTCAGTGATTTCAGAGATTCACCTAAATGTTCAGCCTTAGGATATCGCAGGAGAACAAGCCGTATAGCACCTTCTCTCCATAGCCCTTATTTACAAAGCTGTGCCCATAAATGGCAGCGTGATTAAACGGCCAATTAATGGATGGGCTTGTTTTGCTCTATAATTTAAGGAGCTTCAGACTACATTACCCAGATCTGTCCTGCTCAACTCACACAGGGATTGAAAAACACTGGCGATAACGCACTGGATTATATGTTTTGATGAAATAATCTTATATAGGTCAAGGATTTAATTCTCTTCACAATATAGCTAACAGTGGTGTTGTTAGCTTTATTGAAATATCATATTTATTGTAGTATTTATTGTAGAATGTATACTTAGAGCAGATAGTATTATGTTTCCCTTTGGCCCGGTATACTACAGTATATGGGGTGGTTGGGAATCAAACTACATGCATTACGGGTACCAGGCATGGCCCCCTGTATAATTACATTGGACAGAGAGAACATGTTCCTATGCAAGCCACCTCATTAGCATTCTGTTGGTCACTCGCTGTCATATGGGTTAGCATCTGAGAGCCTAGTTAGCTAGTCGCAAAAGGTCGGGCAGCAAACTGAACATCGCAGCTGGAGTGTGGAGACCGACGCCTCTCGCTGCAGAAGGAGATAATGCAAGCTGACAGCAGGGACATCATACACCCGGTACCCGGGGAGAAGAGCTCAGAGCTCGGGGGTGGGATGGGGGTGGGAGGTGTTGGGGTGTGGAGGGCTCACCAGGCATCTTGGGGTCCTCTGGGGGTGCTAGAAAAGCCTTTATCTGATACATGGCACCACAACAGATGAATGCGACAATGTCAACGGGACCTCAGGGTACCCATCAGCGTAGGAGCAGAAAGGAAACATTGGTTATGTTTGTGTTGGCAGCGACACAGAGTGTTACACAACGGCCACACAGGGATGGAGGAAGGGGGTTACCAGTCACAACTTTGTACCTAATTCACACCTAAGAGAGGATGTTTGTCTCCTGTGTTTGTTGTCTCCGCACAGGCCTTATTTAGTGCTTAGGTTAACTGCATTTCGTTTGAAATGACCACCGATCTCTCAGCAAAGGTTGCTTGAATTTACGATGCTCTGATGGAGGGTTGCTAAGAAACAGGTAGATCACTCTTCTTATTTGGACATCAAATATGGTTCTGCAATATTCCCTTTGTGCACTGCACCCAGTGATGTTTCCACTAATGTGAATACTGAGCTCTGCTGTGGCTATATGGGAATTGTGAAATTGTTAGAGGTTGTTTTTTATGTTTGCATTGCCTTTTTAAGTGTTTTGTGTGGATCGAGCGCCGCTGGAATTTCCTGAAGTGCGGATGTATTGACTTTTAGACATCCACAAACATGCCATGTGCTGAATAATTCAACAGGTGTCCTCTGCCTATGGTCACAGTGTAGAACTTAAAGGTACAGTCAGTCAACCTGGAGAAAGCTTGTTGATATTTGAACCTCTCCCTTCAATGCCATAGGGTGCTCCCTCAGAAGCTCTGACCCCCGCCCACATTGGACACACATTGCCAAGGATGGGATAGTGTTGTGTGGTGCGGTCTGCACCACTTGGTTGTGTTCCTATTTACAGAGCCAGGGCTGTGTATAAACACCGGATTATATTTTCAGCATGCACACAGGATGGGCAGCGAGCGGACCGCGAAGTGACATTTGCTGAATTTAAAAGTGTATTAGTTTACAATCACTGATTATATCTTTATGTCCTGTGGATGTCTTTATTGCTCCTCTCCAGAACAGGTGGAAGGTGCCTGTAGCCTGCTGTGTTTTGTTACACCCGCCGCATCAGTTATTCCAAAGGCCATGAATTAAATAAGGAGTTTAATCATGTCCATTTGGGAGACATAATAAGAATCAAGCTCATTTTTCTTCATGGAATGCCTCATTAGATTGCACGCGGATATCTGTTGTAATGGACATTGGATCTCAGTGTGTCATTGTGCAGCTTTCAGCATACTGTTGGATTGGAAGCCTGAGCCAACAGAAGACTCTCCTTATAGGGAACGATCCAGTTATGTTACGGTTTCCCCCCCATCTCTCTTGTATCCGCAACGCTTCAGAACCCCTTAGGACGTTGTTTACTGTGCCAAGTAGCGCTGTACGATTACGATACATCACCTTCTGATGCTCATACATTTGTGTTCAGTCGCTGTGCTGCAAAAACAAGCTCTTTGTGACAAAGCCGTGCTTGAAATGCAGTTTGTTCCAAGGACGTAAAGCCTCATAGAGCCTCTTTCCTCCCCACTACTAACCCTATTTCCTTTTTTATTCCCCCTTTCCACCCCTTCCCCACCTAGCTCCAGACATTAAACATCCATGGCTCAGGCCCATAATCTGCCAAAAGCAGGAATGCAGTGGCTACCTCTTACTGTAATTAAATTCAGCTGTAATGAATCATAGCCACTAATCCTAAACGAGGCTGTATTTCCATAGGGACGCCAAATGACCTACATATACTAAAAAAGCTATAACCTTGCTATAACACCAGAATGCACACCCTCTCATCATTCTCATTCATTGATATATATCGCAAAGGACAGCATTGTTCGCAGGTAGGTCAGTCGGCTTCCTGCCAAGAGAAGTCTGAGGCCTAATCTAAATTAGTACTTCTACTTATTGTGAATACAGGGCCGTTATGTCATGTCACCATTATTTAGCCCTCTGTCATCCATGCCATCGTGGTTTGGCCCCTGTTCCAGCAGTAAACCTCACCTTTGTTTGTGTTTCTCAGTTTCACTACAGGGTCACGCTAATTGTGTCACGCAACGCAACATTGCCGCAATTAATCCCAGCTATGATAGTTGCAGGTGTGAAAAAAGGCGAGGCATGCAATAAACTGCTTGGCGGTAGAATGTGTGGATTTTTCACAGTTGGCTAGGCAACGATTAGCATTGTGTCTTTTATTTTTATTTTTTATGAATGATTCCATGCCCTTTGACTTCCATTATAGATACACTTCTTGGATAATTAAATGTGAGGCCTGCAGAACCCATGTTCCCATTTGATTATCATGATAGCCTGTTTGAACACAAGCCAAGCGAGCAGAAGCCGTTACGGTTTCCTGCCACTGTAGTTCAGTCAGCGCCCTTTTTTGAGTAACTAGTTCAGTAAATACTTTCACAATGCTCAGTGGGTTTTAGAGGGTTCTCCCCATGTCACAGTGAAAGCTCAACAGGAAATGTGGGGCAAGCTGGGTTGGGATTTATGACGTAATGTCGGGGAGTCAATCAGTGACTCAAATGAAGGAGAGCTTTTTGATAGTATGTGTCCTCTCTACTTGCTAACGACACCCGTTAGCATTGTCTTCCTGTTGTCTCAATAATGCCATGGTTCCCATTCATTTAGTTATTTTATGGGGCTGCACCGTTATGACACACAATTTTTGTTGTTGTTTTCTTGATACTGTGATTGCAATATATCAACTAGTGCCAACTGCATACCATATACAGTATGTAAACAATTGTAACATCTACATATGCAGATTGTGTTACTAAACTAAGTTTTCAACATAATTACAGTTGTTCCAATTACAAAATTGTATAAAATTTTACATTCAGTGGACACAGCTCCAAATGCTTATTTGAGTTGTGGACAAAGTAGCTTGTCTGGCCTTCAAACTCTAATTGCAGTAACGGAAACCTTTTGCGATTAGCATATTGCGGTGGTAGAAATGTGAATCTGGATTACTTGTGCAGTTCTATTCAGTGACCATTTCCAGTCAATACTATAATTTTGCCAACAAGGTAAAACACAACACACCTGCTACAGTAGTAGTCTAGCCGTGTCTGCAAAAGTGGGTATTCTTCCAACTGACAATTCTACCTGCTCTGCTGGGAAAGCTCCACTTACTCAGAGCTTTTACAGGAACACTGTTGTTTTGTTGTGTGTATACTTTTTTGTTACATATGCATTGAATGGTTCAGGTGATTTTCAGAGGTAAAATGTTCGCACAATTGGATGACCCATCATTCAGTCCTAAATAAATAGGCTAATTTATGAATACCGACAACAATAGGGTTCTGATGGCAGTCTCTATTCTCTTTTCACCCTCCTTCCCTGAAAGCATTGAGTCTTTTTCAGGGACATATGTGTGTCTGTGCGTACGTGTGTATGTGTGTGGGTGGGTGCGTGTGTGTGTGTGTGTGTGTGTGTGTGGGTGGGTGCGTGTGTGTGTATGCGTGTGTGCGTGTGTGTGTCTGTGTGTGTATGCGTGTGTGTGTGTGTGGGTGCTTGGGTGATAAGGTGGGCGATCACTGAACATAGTAGAATTGTTTGCCTTACAAAAAGAACAAGGGCTTTCTTTGTATGAAATGCCAAATGTGAATGGCCTACATGTAACTATGCATTCTTGCAAGATGCATGCTGTGTTGAAAGCAGGTTTTATTAATTAATTTAAGGTAATAATCTAATCTAATAATCAGAAATTATTTTTTCCACAATACCTTTGCCTGCTGTGTCTTCCTAGCAAAAGGAATACCAGTAAATGACCTCAGCAGATAGACACATTTTTATTTTTATTACACATTTATTGCTCTGTATAATACCCTTAATATTCTCAAACGATACCTAACCATGAATTTGCCACTCTAAACAAGTTGGAGAGTTTTATGGAAGGACATGGTGTTTTTATAAAGTCAATTCAATTTGTGTGTGAGCAGATTAGTCTTTATAGTTATAGTATTAAAGCATGTGGTAGAGTTAAGGCTATGCACAGACTATGGCATGACTCAGGAATGGATTTAACTACGATCTAAGGTTGTTATTGAGCTCAGCTGCTGATGTCTCCCAAAACCAAGCATGAAGTCAGGAGAGTGATTTACTCTTATTCTTGGCTAAATATATTCACAACCGTAGGGATTGTGTACACATCAAAAGTGTTCTTTCCCAGAGGCCCTCTCATGTTGGGGTTTAATAAGGTATTTTATTGTTTGAAGTAGTACTGCTTGTTTGAGTTGTTTATAATCCCTTTGGATCCGAGCAGCAGAGTTGGCAGAGAAAGGGAAGCCATTATCCCTGTGTTCTCTTTTCATTTTCACAGGTGCAGAGCTTCAGTAATGCTGTATATTCCATGTGCCTTTTGTGTTCCCTATTCGCAAGAGTTAATAGAGAGAGCTTAAGTCATGTGGTGGACATAATGCTTAATAATGGGCAATGCAGAATGGCATGGAGTCTTGTGCCGAGCGGCAATGGGGAGAATATCGGGAGCTCCGGCTGTACTGTACATACTTGCTGATGGCACAGAAAACATCACAAAGAAGCACCACGGGCCTGCCGCATACTAAATGCCGCTTCAGACTTTGCACGAGCAAACTTTACATTCTCCCAGCAAGCCACTACTGACTGAATTAGCTGCAGCGTACTGGATGTGTGGCCATTGCCCACGTAGCTAATGTATTGGATTTTGTGTCACGCTAAATCCATCCACTTAGGTTTAGATCAATAACTTGCTTCATTTTTTTGATTAAAGTAATTTTGTACACATCTACACTATGGCTGGCCCAGACCCACCTCACTGATACACACAACTGTTAAAGCCTTCAATATGGAAAGCAGCCCACATTGTTGGCCTGCTCCCTTACAGAACATACGCTGTAAAACATACAGGGCAGACCGCAAGCTTCAGCATGAAGAATTGACATTGGTTCACTAGATCATTATACCCTCGTCAAAGTCCAGTGCCGCAGTGTGTCAGAAACCCCCGGAATATTCTGGATCTTGTACTTGACACCGGGGTTACAGGTGAAAAATAGTTTGCTCGGGGAAAAGAAGTCAGTTGACGCATGGCATGACATGGCAGACATGCTGCAACTCAGTGGGCAGATCTGTGTGCACATAAATGAATAAATAAATAAATCCCCCCTTATATAAACACTACATATTGTCTTAACTTTACGGTTGCATATTTCACAGTTGGTTATTGTGCGTTAGCAGCATCTACATTGCTGTTTCAGATCTAGTTCTACTGGACAGTTAGATCTAGTAGTTCTTTATGATTTCATGTAAATGTTACTGATGCATTTATTGACAAGTATAGTTTCCAATCTTTTAAATAAACATCTTCACACGCAAACACAACAAAAATAAATGAACACATTGGAATCCTGTCAACCCTTAGTACTATATAAATGCCATAGTGTTTATTTATATAACATATGCTAATTCACATTTTCAGGTTGTCAAAAGACCTGACAGTTTGTCTGAACATGAACAATTAATTTATTTTCCATTTAATGAAGTTTTAAAGTATACATGATTGACAATTTTAACTTTAATATAACTTTCACTTTTATATTTGTATGCACATATGAAGTATATACTGAAATATATATATATATATCCCTACTGTTGTCCTCGAGTATCAAACGCTTTGCCAGAATATGGTGCCATCTGATTGTGTGCTTCTTTTTATTGTCAGTGTTGTCTGTATTTATTTCTTTATTCATTATTTCTATATGAATTTGTTACTTTTTCGTGCCTTTTAACCCTTATGTTGTCCTCGAGTTTCAAACACACCTTGTCGTGCCAGAAGTGCACATCATATGTGTGTGTAAGCTGTAGAATTAGGATAAGCGCCCTCTATCTGCCACAAAGAGCTAGTGATTTGGGTCATTTTGACCAGTAGGGCAGGAGGGTTAAATATATATATATAGTATATACATACTAAGAAAACAAAAACAATTGTATTCACTATTGATCAAATGTGCAGTGTCAGAAGGCCACGGACATATGACGTTCCGCGGCTGGCGCCATCTGCTGGCGCAACGAGGGAGTGCATTTGAAACCCAAGGACAGCTGGGGAACGTTAGGTGAAAATGGCTCCCACTGTACAGTGTGTTCTGCGCACTCTCTCTTAGTGGCTGAGAAGCACAAGCTCATCAAAAACGCTCTTCACGCTTTAGCTATGACTTGTACTAAAGGCCACTTTCAATAAATGTCAGGCTCCAAGCGTTGGTAAACAGTTTTAGCCCTGATCAAATTCCAGCGGGGAGACATACACGGTGTGCTCAGCATCGCTGTAGGATCACACACGTCTCGCTTCTGGAAATGGCACCTTAAACAAATGGACCGTCTCTCCTCCATTGACGACAGTGTTTATTCCCACAACTCCCAAGTGCTGCCCTTTTGGTCTGAACCTGCTACTGAGAAGAGCCTGTCCCAGATGAAGAGCTCTTTGAGTTCAACAAAAGCATTGTTGCTGCACCAACATGAATGGCAAGTACATGAATGGCAGTCAGCTTTGGCCAGGAATAGGATGTCTAAAGCAATGTTATTGTCAGAGTGCTATAATTTGAGTTATAGCTAATATTATGTTTGGCTTGTTATTTGAAACTGAAGCTGCAACTAAATATTTAATCTGTCCCCATCAGTTGTACAAACAGACGTTTTAATGTCTTGTTCACTATTTCTTGTTCAGAACAGTCTGGTCCCTACGTGGATGGTTTACTATAGAGTCCCGACGACAACGTTCACAGGTTAACCTGTGACCACTAGGCTAGTGGTCTGGCTGCTTGAAGGTTGTGGGTTCGAGCCCTGGAGTTGCTGGACTACTTGCAAGCATCCTTGGGCAAAATGGCTAACCTCAGTTTCTCCCAGTGGTTAGGTACTCCTTGCATGGCTTGCACCGCCATCGGCTTACAAATATACTACATGTAAGTTGCTTTGGATAAAAGTGTCTGCCAATTGCCGTAAATGTAAAACCCTCCTGTTGTCCTCTGGGTCAAAATGCTACAATGCACTACCTCTTTGTGGCAGATACAAGATGCCAATCCTAATTCTACAGCTTACACAGACATATGATGTGCACTGCTGGTGCACAACAGGAGGGTTAAAAGGCATGAAAAAACAAATACATACATAAATAACAAAATGAATAAATAAATACACACAGCACTGACACTAAAGAGGAGGACACAGTCAGGTGGCGCCGTATGCTGGCAGTTTGTCTGAAACTCGAGGACAACAGGAGACAACATTTTGCTCTGCTGTTATGTGTTTTATGCAATTTGCTGGTAAGTTAAGCATCTTGTT
>JAODUG010037139.1:0-17768 GCA_027564795.1 Aphredoderus sayanus
AATTAGGTTTAGCGCCCTCTATCTGCCACAAAGAGCTAGTGATTTGGGTCATTTTGACCCAGAGTACATTACGAGGGCTATAGTATCCTTGCTCCTTCTCCATTTGCTTCCACTTTAGACCTCGTCTCCTTGTAGTGTTTCTCTGTGTGACCTCCCTCTACCACCCTCCTCCGTACTTCACAAAATGTCAATTCCAAACCGTTAACCCATCTCCCAGTCCCGCGCTTAATAACAGAGTCGTTATAGGGAACGGGTGGAGACACGTAGCCTCGCGAGATGTTCGCGAGGCTTCAATATAATTTCGCCGCGAGAATAAGTCTGGTAAGGCTTGGGATCATTTGCTATTGTAGTCCGAGTAGCATCTGAACTTTCAAATCAGCGTCGTCGTTATATCTACGGGCAATGACAGAGAAAGCGACTTGGAAACTTGAAAATAACAATGACAGATCCAAAAAAGCTTAACTGAAGACTATATCGTCATTGAAAATAGAGCAAACAGCATTGAAGGATTTTTTAGACGGAAAATATGTTTTCGCTCTACTTCCAACTGGTTGCAGCAAAAGATTTCCTACGACGTTATATTGGTTTGAGTAGTTGAAGTTACGGTGACAGACAAATGGTTTATCCAATCAACTGACAAGATGTTTATGAAAGAATCTGCCCTAAACAAACAGTTCCCATTGAAGGTTCCCCAGATGGGCTTGTGAACAACAATCCATTTGGCATGTCAGGTTAGGAGACACGCTCACCTTTCTCTCTCCTGCTCCAGGAGGTTCGTGAAGTCGTCGCTCTTGTTCATGTAGTCGACGTGTTTGCGTTTCTCCGTGTCCAGCTCATGTACGGTGTGGCGGTGGCACTTCTCGGCCAGCAGGAGCTGGCCCAGCATGCGGCGATACGTTTCCTTGTGCTTCTCCTGCAGACGTTCAAGCTAAACAAACACACATATACAGTAGACCATTATAATCCCCCCATTACATACACGTTACAGTATCTTAAGTGTTTCCTCTTGAACTAAATAAGAGTATTTTGATGTATTTGATGCAATCTATCATGGTAACCTAAAAGGTAACCACTTAGTGAGTAACCTAGTGTAATGTGCTTCTGAGTTACTGCATGAGCTGTTTAGATGTGGCAAATAGTAAATATTCATATAATGTAGTCATAAGATATATAACTTTTATAACTAAAAATGTACAATGAATCTTACTCTTAAAGTTATTACTGTATATGTAATGTCACATGAAGATCCTATCGTAGACTAACTGGCTACAGTGAGGGCTTTTTTGATTTTACTAAAAAGGAAGCTCACATCGCCTTCCAGGGGTAGAGCTAAATGACTCAGCTACAGAGATACAGAGCTAGGTGAATTGACTAACCTCAGCCATAGGCTTGTGGTAGATACTGTGGTTGTGTGGTTTTGTGCCTGTGACGATGCTGTCCCTGTGCAGGGCCTGGAGGGCATTGCCAGGCTCAGCAGAACCGTAGCGTGACTCAAAGACGTCTGGACAAGTCTGCTTGGACTTGAGGAGGTGGATGACATCTTCTCGGGCCTGAAAACACACACAAGCACATGTACACAGAAACACAGAGGATACTGCATGTTATAGATTCATCACAGGTTGTGTTGCCCCTAAATACACAAATTCAAATCATCCCATTGGTGTGTTTCTAAATAGACATCAAGGAATTTCAACATACTGTATGTTGTAACTACTTACTTAGAACCAATATTTTTGTAACTGTATTTATGTTGTAACTGTATATATGTGTGTGTGTGTGTGTGTGTGTGTGTGTGTGTGTACATTGGGTGCCATCTTTTCTAATTTAACAATACTTTATTATCACAACTAAGAATCTTTCTCTGTTATGTGTTGCTGCCATATCCTACCACAAGATGGAGCTATGCTATAAAGGCATGGAGGCTAAACAATGCAGAGATATATGGGCCAGTTTCAATGTAAATGCTGATAGATTCACAGATTATTTTAACTCCATGCACACTTTCATACACATTCAGTATTATGGTAAAATAGGGATGCCTGTGGAACTCTGGAAGCATTACAAAGCAATATACAAATAAATATAACAGGAAGATACAGTCAAGAAATATAAGAAAACTGTGAATGAAGGACAACCCACCTGAATCTCCCCTTCCATTATGCCCAGCAGCTTCAGCAGGTCTTCTGTAGATAGACCCATAATGCTTAGTTTTTGTTCCCCAGCCTCGCTAGTATCCAAAGGTAATGTCTCTTTGTTGGAGATAACCTTCTCATCATCCTTCTGTTGACCTTTGACCTTTAGGCTCTTTATTGGCAGACCCACTTCCTGTTCTGGGGTATTGTCATGCTCGCTTTGGGGATCCCCAAGAACGCCATTGGCTGGGCTCTCCACCCCATTGCCTTTGGACCTCATCTTCTCCCTGGAGAGAAAACAAAAATGAGACAATGATTGCATTGGTGGTAACTATACTTAAGCTGAATGCTGGGAACCTGCATTGTTTCCAGAAGCATATGGGTGCTGGTCTCACAAGAAAATGAAAGGCATCTTGTATTTTTGACATTTTCACATTTGGCTGTGCTGTGGTACTTTCCCACGTTAAACATTGCATTGCCTTTCATTAGAAAATGCGCAACTGCCATACTCTTACAATGAGCAACACAAACACATAGCTTATTTTTAAATAAATAAAGCAGGAGACATACTGAAAGAGGAGGAAATGGAAAAGGAGAGGAGAGAGTAACATGTAAACAACAGTGACTATTGCTAGATTGTGCAACTGCAGGAATCTGTAACTACCGTTAAACTTCAACACTCATACTTTATGATGACTATTTGTTCACCCTGCTGTCCTAACACACACACACACTTTACAAGGTTACTGTAAGTGTAATCCTGCACTTTAAGGCAAAACAACATCTCCGACAGTGAGAACATTTTGATACATCAGTGATGTTTTGTTGATAAAAACAACTTTTTATGAATGGTGCAAATTCACATTTTAGATAACATGTCATTTGTAATATGGTATCAGGTAGTAACCTTTAGTTACTGTCCATGTAAAGTGACCTAAACACAACACATTTCTGTTGCATCCATGTTATTTCCACATTCCAACCAAAAGCACATAAACACATCGAAGTCAGAAGAACGACTTGTGTCGTGTGTGGGAAATCCAACCACGCGAGGAGCATGTGAGTGTACAATAGAACACCCAAATAAGCCACCTGCTACATAGCACACTAAAATACTAAAATACCTAACATTGTGTGTGTGTGTGTGTGTGTGTGTGTGTGTGTGAGTGTCCAACCCTGGCCCTTCCTGTTCTCACACATGGGTGGGGTGATGTATCTCCTGCTGAGTGTTGACAGTTTTGACCTCCAATCTGAGGGACCAGCTGAAGATAATGTGTTGTACAGATTCTCAAGACAGTTCCACACATACAATTCTGTGGATTTAATCTTGTTAATGCCTTTGACAGCATGTCTGACCAAGGCTATGCCACAGTTGCTTATTGCCAAGGTCAATTTTACAATGTATAATCTGTAAACAGTATGTGTGTTTGTGTAGGCTCATATCCTGTGGTGTATCTAAACCTCCGTTTGGGACACTGAGATAGTGATCTCTATATCCAATCATATTTGACATGACATAAACATGACCATTTAATTACAAACAGATATTGCCCAACCCTTAAAATCCCCTCCACCTCTCCCTTGGTGATGTAATAGCATCCCCCCACCGCCCCTCCACACACCTCCACATCTTCCAGCTTCATCTCCTGATTCTTACTCTGAGACACCCTGGGCCATCTCAGCAAAATGACATTCACTTTTCACATATGGTCTCACTCACATATACAATGGTTGCTTGCAACACATGATAAATATACATTTTTGTATGCTGTAGGCATTTAGTTACACGCACACATGCACACACACACACACACAGAAATAGTGTGGGAGCTAGAACTACATCGTAACACATACATACAAAATCTCTATGGGACTGCACATTTTGAGGCAGTGGGATTGTGAACATCAGTAACTAGTCACTGAAATAATTGCAACTAGATTAAAACAAGCTGTTAAATCAAATGGGTAACACAAGCAGCTGGCAGCCAGCTCAAAAAAGGCTTCAGTCCACTTCCCACTGAAAATGTTGATCTTTTTGTGGTGGTGGAGTGCAGTTCAGCCTCCAACGACTTCTAATGATGCCTGAAACCAACCTTCTAATGCTAGCTTCTAGAAAGGGGCAGAGAACAGTTGTAACACTGGTGGAATCTCTCTGTTCTAAAAGAAAAAACAAATCTTAAAAGAGCCACATCCAGCGTGCGTTACTTATCTCCAGGTTGAAAGTTCAATGGGTTGAAGTTGGCTCCAAGATGAGATCAACTTCAGTGCCCCTTCTCCTGTCGTTAACTGAGGTATGTGAAGTCAAATGTATAGTACAACAGCCTTCTTAAACTCTACACTGTTGCCCACAGTACTCTGCTATTCTACGACCATTCACCCTGTGCCAGGGAACCTGAACCATAGAGAAATGCCCAGTGGTGAAGGGCATTAAAGTGGGCGTAACAGTGGCACGAGGGAGATGAAATGATTGCTGTACTTTATGTGTCCTAAGCAGAGGGATTGAGTAGCAGTTACTGAAACGGCTGATATTACATTAGGCACTAAAATGTTATTTATAGTTTCTGGGAGGATGCCATTAAACTTAAACTGGTGTTCGTGCACATTTTATGCTCTGCTGTTGTCTCTTTAAGCAGAACTAGTGGCAAAATGTATATGAGCTTGTATTTGTAGTTGAGAGCTCAGTAGTTCATTAACACTATAAAGGTCAAAATAATTGTCAATATGGATCGATTGTATACTGTATTTTAAAATGCAAAAACATAATGGCCACATTTGAAAATATAAAAATATTTTTATATTGCTAAATCTTTTGTTTGAAAGTTTATGAAATTCAAGGCTTAAAAATTACTGACTCACTTCAAAACTTACCACTTAGGCTAAATGTATTTCTAGTTGCAGACGAAAGCAGACCTTATATTGGACACGTCTTTGCACTAAAAATGTAGCCACCAAATGTGATTAAAGAATAACAGTTTAGTTGTAAATATCATCACTCTATATATTATGCATGACTTAAACCAGGCTATAGCAACTCTGTGAGAGCTGTTAGTTCTCCAGAGTTTAATTAAAGTTATTTTTCTCCAGCATTACATTATTGTATAATATTGTGTAATATATTCTGTTGGGACATAATGTAATTGCAAAGGTAATTGCACATATTGAGTCTTGTGAGACCAACTATTTCACAAAGCAAGGTTAAATACATTAACAGTTAAGACACTTTTCAAGATCAGCTATCTGATGATATATTGCTCTCATTTAAATGACCTAATAATAATAATAATAACATAAGTCCTCTATGTGGAGAGACACAACTTTCTCTAAACTTATGTCTCCATTAAAGTCCATCATGGTGTCTCTAGGGTTTGTTTTACCCCATGAAGTGGTCATTCATGACTTGATTATAGTAAATTCTCCAGAGGCCCCACTGGAGATTCCTCAGCCGCATGGCCTGCTTTCCAGAGTCTGGTATGCAACATTCCCATTTGCTTTTGCAGAGGGAAAAGCAGTGTTGGCAGACAATGAGCCTAACACCGGTCTGTGCCAACCACCAGAACACCCCTACACATATTTAAAACATCTGAACTATCTGGAGAATTTGAATGATTGTCTAGCAACCAGTAACCTACTGCATTCTGATATCAAAGGAGATACATTTCTGTGAGGCCCCAGTGAAGACCTGGGACTACATTTAAAGTGGGACCTCAAACCATCACCAGCACCAGCTGTCACACCAGGGGTAATTATAGGTCCCTAAAAAACATGTGCTGCTGTTACAAAGAGAATACCGCCGGCAGCAGTGGCACAGTAGGTAGCGCTGGGTGACAGGTGATCGAGAAGTTGCTGGTTTGTGTCGAGTTGTACCTGAGCAAGACACCTAACTGCTCATGGTGGTTAAATGGCACCTTGCATGGTTGACACCACCATTTGAATGGGTGCATGTAAGGAGAAGCATTTTGAGTGGCTGAAAGGGTAAAACATCATTATATATTTACCAATACTAAAGGGCTTAAGTGGACAGCAAGTCAAACAATATGATGATCAATGTAGGGTTTTTATCTAATATCTAACATTTTGTTTGAGTGGAACAAAGTAAATTGGGGTTTGAAATAACACTGTGAATAGTCCTCATGGTAAAAGGCATTACTTGATTTAGAAATTATGTTAAGCTGCAAAATATATGTTTATGTCATTGCTGCATACATGCAATGCACACTGGGACATTAAGTATATCATCTTAATGTGATTTGTTGACAAAATAATCCATAACATCCCCTTTCAAGAATCATTGCATGCACACATAAAAAGCACAAAAAATCAATAAATAAGAAAAGTACTAAAAAGACTTTAACATAAATACTTGTATGGGTGCACTTGGCTGTAGGGGGTTGAGTAAGGAGTGTTATGAACCTATGAGTGCTGTATGGAAGGAGGAGTAGGGAGGCATTCCACTTAGTACACGATGCGGGAGGAGCACATGCCCATGTAATGCCAGTTTCAACCACAAGGTGAATCCTGGACACAAATGGAGAAGTGTACCTTTAAACTCCTGCAGCAGATGAGATGGTCTGCTGCTCTGTGATGTCAAGTTAGAGAAGGCTGTACATGAAACGGAAGTGTCCGATAGTGGAGGTGTATCAGAGGTCTGGCATGGAGCCTCTGACATTTACCAGAGATGAGAGATGAGGACAGCAGCTGGATAATCTGACTGACCCTTAGACACTAATGGAAACAATAATGATTTTATTGTGGGAGTTTGACATAGTGTAGCCACAGCATGAGTCTAATGTGACTAAATAAGGAGAAGGAAATGTTCCTTCACACGCAAGATTCTGGCAAGTCAGAAGACATTGATAAAATGCAGCTAGCTTGAGAGGCTCATCTGTCCTGACAAGACAAACACCACACCTAGCCAATACATGAGGATTTCAATAAAAACTGCTGTGGGTGAAAAAATAGACAATCCTCCCAAAATTGAATTTTTGGTGAGTAGGCGGCCTACTGTACCTTATACCCATGTGAATGTGGCCGGGGGTAAGCATTCCAGACAACCAATGACCTTTTGGAGTCACACATAACAGACATCTTCCAAGAACACAGAGATAAGAACTGGAAGATGGCACAGCTCTCGTTGTGTGTTCAGCATGCTACACCTATGTCACATTTGGATTAGCCCTAGCACTGCTAAATGAGACTAGTTGTTCTCCACACTCAACGTAAGGGTTGGGACCCCCTTAGGGGAGTCACAAGAGGCTTTCCGCTGGTTACAAGAATGAAGGTGTCATCGACGGGTTGTGGGTCACATGACCACCAGTGACTTAGACTTACAATTTATCTCACTGTAACTTTACATTGACATTGCTTTGCTAGGATAAACTCGCTAAAAAAAGGTAAAGGTTTCATCTTGTCAGTGTCACCTTTAAGTCACATTAGATTAACATGATCCATAATGATGAGGCATCCATAGCTGTAGCAGTTATGGTTTTATTCAGCTCTTTACTATACAGTAGGTGACTCAACAGTTAATTCCTGAAATCATATATGCATAATACAGTACATTTATATAGTAGGGCTTGTGTCTACTTATTTATGAATCCTGAAGTAAGGCATATGTATACAGTACAGTAAAGCTTTTCTGTAGAGTAGATTACAGTAGAGTAAAGATTTAATGTTCCAGATGGGCAATCTGGCATGCAAAAGCAATCAATAATAAATAAATACATATTTACAGTATACATTCAGCCTAAGGTATATTATATTATTCATTATTTTATATAATGCCTCCCAGTTGCCAGAATTATGCACTACATTTAGTCACCAAGAGTATTGGTAGCCTATATTTCAATTTAGAGAGGTAGATTCATTTATTCATTCAATTCAGTCGTGACCTCCAACATGTTTCCATTTCCATGGCAACACCACTTATTCTGTCCTTTTGAGAAAGAGACAGGCCTGCCTATAAACTAAAGCAGACATCAAGCAGTGAATTTCTCTGCATGCATGACGTGACTGCATATCATTTCTGGGCTTTGGAGATCAAGTGCAGGTTGTTCTATGAATAGGGTCAGCAGACAGTAGTGGCTGTGCTCACTGCTCAGACACTTCTCAGCCATAAGGTCAGCCAGTTGTCCAACTGCATATATCAGTATCCTTTTGAAATATTTTGAACATTTCAAACATAGTTCTATATTCCCCTACATGTAACAATATTTCTGAAACAAATTGATTATACTTAAGGGGGTGAATGAGCTGATGCTTGCGTATACAGTACTCGTAACATAGAGCGTCTAAAATGTACACATAGTGTGCAATATGATTTCAAACAGAAACATAATGTGTATAAAAAGTGAAGCAATCAATCACTCATTTGTTGTGACTGCTGTAGGCAAAGCCCACCTGTTCAGTAAAGCCCATAGTGTTTTAAAGGTATACTCTTCCACTTTGTTATAGCCCAGTCCCACCCTAGATAACCATTTATGTTTGAAACCATGGAAACACCATGGTGTGAACAGAGAGGTTTTAATGGCACTTTACCCTTTATGTAGCCCAGAAGGACCCAGCGTTCCATGCTAGTCAATTCACAATTCATCAAAGTCACCATGCTATTGCCCATTATTTCTCTCTCGGGAAGTTAATGGGCAATTTGAGTATATTACATTAATTTCCAAGTACCTACGATCAATGTGAGGCCACAACAGTGTTTCAGGGTAAATTGACTATATTTCATTCACGTTTACGTTCAGCCTCCTCAGCAAAGTGACGTTGGTGATACGCCCACTTAAGAGACCAGAAGCATTCCCTTTTTGCTTCCATTGAAATGGCTTACAAGGCTCTATCTTATTATTCCTGAATATTTTACTGTGTAGTGACTGTAGGAGGAGGAGATAGTGTGAGACTGATCCCGGGGAAGGAGTAGTGGAGTGACAGCCACTCTGGTGTGGGAGGAGCATGCACTGTCAGAGTTTTGAATACAAACAACTTTTTCGTAATGCTGGTTTTAAACACATTGCAAATGCCATACATGTGGAGTGTACCCTAAAATGACAAATCCCAAACCAGAGGGAAACATCTTCCCGTCTACTAAATGGCCTTTGCTAGCTAGCCAAATCACTGGACAGTTGGTGTGGTTGTCACCACCATGGTCATCATCAAGTCATGATGATATCACTTCCTCCAGAGATCCAGGAAGTGAGTGAGGCAGGGAGGCAACCTGGCTGAGATCACTGATTACTTCTTTCAAACCGGGCCAAACAAAGTTAACCTTTAGCTTAGAAAGGTGCAATGCATGATTAGAGAGAAATGAAATGGAGAGTGCAAAGGTCTAAATTAGTTATATCAAATACTGATTAAAATATGAAACACTGACAAACAGTCCAATCAATCCTAGATAGCTGGGCGCAGATGTGGATATTATAAGAACAAAAAACAACATTACATGTAATATTAAGTCACATAAAATAAATGTAATGAATGAGTTCAGAAAATACATACTGTAGGTCACATACAGTGCTGTTAATGTTGTAGTAAGAAAGCGTATGTGTGATGGTGTACTCTCTATGTGCTGTATATCAAATGTTCAAGAGGAGAGCATGGGGTTGCTGTAGAGTTTTGCGTTTATTTTTAAACCAAAGAAACATGAGTTACTGTATACAGTCTGCTACTATTCTGCAAAATGACCTGGGTCTAATGTGCATTTTTGAAATTCATGGGTAGAGTCCCTTATAGGACTGGGCAGTACATTTGTCAGTAACAGCTGTTGTCAAGGGCAAGGCCCACCAGGGTGATAGGATATACAGTATACACCCTGTAATGACCACTCCCATATATTCCCAATATATTCTCGAAAGACACCCCGTAGCTTTGGCTTTATTTAATTAGAACCAATAAATCAGTGTATTAAAGGATTACTGACCAGTAAAACAATGAAAAATGTAATGATATGCACGCGCATACACAAGTACAGTAGATCTATAGTGCTCTAGTGAGACGTCCAATATTGCATACTGTATATGTTACAGGTAAATCTACGCATACACACTCTCTGCTCTGCGTGCACGTGCATACGTGCTATGTAAGTGAGGGCACAGGCATTGAGGGCCATGCAGATGCACTCACTTACAACAGGCCTGATCTCTCTGTAACCATGTACCGAGACATCTCTGTTTCGTCACTACATTAAGTTACACACTATTTATGTGTCGGCTTGTTTCAGTCCAAGTCTTTTTTTACACACATCGCGTTTGTGCTGAAACGGAGCATGATGACATCTCATCAAGAGCTAGCCCCTAGGCATAAATAAAGTCATGTCACTTGTACTGCATACTGTATCTGCTCACAGTGTCAGTTGAAGAGTAGGACTGCCAAACATCGCAGCTAAGTGATTGCTGTCTCTCCCTTTATTCCCATTCAAACACAGAGAGCTAATGGGCTAACGCTACAGCTCACAGCTCAGCTATGTCCCTAACACACGCGTCAGAATTTACTAAAGTGAGGTAAGGGCATAATAATGTCATGAGGTAAGCCTGTGACACATTTGGTAGAGGTCAAATCCACTAGTGTCACTTAATGCCAAACTTGGTTTTCTGTTTAAACTTGGCCGTCAATGTTTATTTAAGATTGACTCATTGACAAATAGGACCTGATAACTGCCCAACTGGATGCTTTGACACCGTATCACTTTCAAGTATGTGTGAATGAAACAGCTCCAATGATACCCAAATCCAAATGCACAAATAATAACACAAATTTCTTTTTTAACTAAATGTTATATTTTTTGTCTGCTCTACAGCTAACCCATTTCGAAACATGTCATCATACAGTAGGTCAAGATCTGACTTGGACGGTTTGTGTATAGTCAGTGTGTATGTGTCTTGTGTGATACAGAGGCCGTAACAATCGTTAGAGTTGTCAGTAGGGGGACAGTATAAAGCACAAACTTTAGCATGTGTGTTAGTACAAAGAAATTAACTGACCAATTTACTAGCCTACTTGTACACGTCTCCCACAGTCTTAATATCATAAAAGAGCAGCATTTGTCTGACTTACAATATCAGCCCCTGTTCTTGGGGGAACCAGTGGGCTGAGAAATGTTCTCACGCTGAACAGATTTACGTAATAGCAGCAGCAATATAACATATAATTGGTTGAAAATGCCTGAATTGTGTTATTGTCTTTACTGTCTATGTTGTCATCCTCTAGCATTCAATAACAGCGTGTGCATTCAGTTGTCTAGGTTTTGCATGTCATTAATGCAAAATGTAAAGAAAAACATTTTAAATGCATTATACATGTCCTGAATGAATTAACATGCCTCTGGGAAGACTTACTTCATTCATTGAGTGCAACACAGTCGACCACAGCTGCGCACTACTTGGGCTGCATTCTTATAAACAGTCTGCTCTTTATTGTCTTTTTAAACTGGTGACAAAGTTCAGCAACGGCTACAGTATGGTACCAAAGGTTTATCTATTCTACGATATTCTATTCTGTTCTATAATATTGTAGTGTGCAGCACACACTCATTATGGGGACCTGATGAGGCTGACTTACCTGCTGTTATATGGTCCCCAGGTTAAGGTAATGGCAGTCAAACCGAAAGGATTCTTGGACAAAAGGAATAGGAAAATATCCGTTACACTCCTCTCTTTGTGTGGTCCACTTGTGGTGATTGCTTGTGGTTCCTGTGCTGGCCACTTGTACAACCTACTGAGTGCTGGTAAGTACCATCACTGTGGACAAGCTCTGCCTCTCTCTCCCCCCCTCTCTCTCTCTCTTTCTCTCCCTCTCTGGACTTCAGGTCAGGGATGGAATGGAAGCCAGCAATAAAAGCGAACTGTAACTTCACTCCCTCTTCCTCCCTCCCTCCCCTATCAAACTCTTCCCTCTCTCCTTTGCTCCTCTGTCTAGCAGCCTAAGAAACACCTCTCCTTCACACGCTATGTCTTTCTGTAGAAGTCAGTTGAAGAGAAGAGCGGGTGAGAATAAAAGGAAACCAGGGCTAGGGGAGAAATTGAATGAATAAAGGGCCTTGGCGGAGGAGGTAGGCAGGCATTATTCTCTTCTCACCGGTTGAAAAAGAGCCGTTGCTCTTCTGCCATAGCGCGGTGGAGAAGGAGTGTTGCAACGTGATGTCTTGTCACAGGGCCAGATCATTCCACACAGCTACCTCCTCAATTGTGCTATCCACGAGTCACCCAGGCTTAACGCAAGCTCTATATTTAACTGCACCACCCTTGCCAGCAAGCAGGGTGCTGTTCACAGCTGAGGCTAGCTAAATGCAGCGCTGAGCATTGCTGAATGTGAAGCTGACCAGCTTAAGCATGCTAACTCTCTCTCTGACCCTGTGTGACAGCTCAGCCACGCCGGGCCATTCTGTCCTACTGGGAAAGTCTAGTGACAGTAGCCACCCAGTCTTAATGGTGCTTCAGGCAACCACCAATTGGTGTGCTGGGTGTGCTGAGAGCTGCCAGGCTCTCCAGGACTTTGGCAGCTAGAGTGCCTCTTTGGCCATGCTTAAATTCTAAATAAGACCAGTACGCTTAAAACAGAAATACAGTAAATGTGCGCCGGGTCACTGGGAATGGTTACCATTGCTATGAGGCCATTGTTGGGTTAGATATGCATATAGTGTTTGTGGTATTTACTACCAATGTATTTATGTTTCGTTACTAATGAATCCTGTGTAAAGGGAAGACTGGACTTCTCCCACCAGGGATACAGTAAAACAACAAGACTCATAGGGGCTTTACGTCAGAGGGCATAAAGTCAGCAGCTGTACCTTCTGTGGTGCGCCACAGTGTTAACTCAGCATCAGCACAGTTCACACATACTGTACACAGCTACTGCTGGTCTAGTGGGTGTGGTGCTGATGTCATGTTTAGTTTAATGCAATAAAGACTCTCTGTGTGAACAGACAGACCTACAGTGTGCGTTTGTTCTGCTCTTACATGTACACTTACAGCTGCCATCTCAATATTCAATGAACTTTCCCAAGGTCCAGTTGCCACTTGTAGAATAGAGGTGTCCATAAACCACTGGACTGCATCTTCATACAGGCATAGCCGTTAAGTTGTCCCTCTGCTTCACAACTCAGATAAGAGCCATAAAACCCAACTCACACTTGTTTGACAGACATCTTCCTTCCTATATGATGTCATCTCCGTACATGTGGTACCGAAGAGGATCTATGCTATGGAGAGAGGCATGTTTTGATTGCATGTCACAATCCCACACCCCACCTCATCCAAGATGAAGTCATGTGTTGGGATCCGGCAAGAAAATACATTTGTTATGGTTTCGGCCTGTGTATTTAATGCCCACGGGATGGTGGTCTCATTTGAGACGAATTTGGGCTGTGGTTATCATGATTCACAGTGAAAATGTGGGCTGGTAAAAGAAGTGTGAGTTCCCACACTCTCATGATGGGTCTAAAATGAAGCAATACTTTAATTAATGCAAGACGGATTGTCACTGAATTCAGTCTTCTAAGCTCAATGTGGGCTAAAAGTATATCATAGCGTCATCTTTCACAAAAAAATATATCTCTATATATATCTGTATTACCTTGACAAGTTTATCAACTCTAACTGCCACATCACATTTATCCTCAGTTGACGGATTGTTAGTCACACTGTGATGTTTTGGCGCACGCACAAATCAGATGAAAACACCAACTCTCTCCCATAACCAAAAGAATTCCAATATTCAACACTAGCACACCAACCAACAGTCCTGTGTGTCATCAAAACACTGTCACCGTTAGCAACTCTCCGTTGACCTTCTCTCCCTCTGCTGAGTTTGCTCCGACATCACCTCAGTTCTCTGGAGTGGCTCAGCTCCCGGCGTGCTGACAGATGCTAATGAGCTGTCCGTGGGCCAGGCCACACCAGGCCAAACAGCAAGAGATTAGGCAAGGCCGTCACAACAGGGAATGTGTTTTTACTGGCTGGATTCCATGTAGAAGACAAAGATAGTTTTAAAACCGTTTTAAGAAGTATAACAGCTTAAAAGTCACTTAAAGCTGCTGTAAATAGTGTTTGAGAGTTGCAACAAGAGCTACCTAAAGAAGAAGGAAAGAGAGCATGCTTTTGTAAACAAACAAACAAAAAACAAAAATCACCCCATCATCGGGTAATGGAGAAGAGCGCCATCCCTCTGGGGCCTGTTGGTCTGCCCTTGCGAAGCCAAACCTGTACTGTGTGATCATTTATGTGATTGACAGGCAAGACAGATTCAACGGACCAATCAGGGAAAAAAGTCTAGTCAAAAATCACTTTTGTTTGTTTGATTATTGCGGCCCAAAATTACTTAATTTGCTTCTGTTTTTCTCAGTATTTGGTGTGCGACTTGGCAACGTAGGCTAGATGTACAATGTAACACATTAAGTTCTACTTAAAGGTAATATACATTATTTTAAACATGAATATAACAGCAAACAACACATTTCTATGTAAATATATAGTGGATAATTGTGTCCTGGGTAGAAAACAACATCACACAATCTGAGCTCACCTGTTCTTTGTTTTTATAGCCAGTCCGACTGCATGTTAATATACTGTATGTGTGTTTGTGTGTGTGTGTGGCCCATGACGCATTTATTTTGGTCTGAGATGCTGGTGCACTTAATGTGACATCTAGTGACAGAAAGTCACCACACAAATAGAATCACTTTAATAACAACAACCATAAGATATTCAAACAGCAGAGCTTGAGATTCTATTACATGAACAAATGTATGTAAACATGCTTTTACCATATACAAAATGCTGTTGGCCTGCTGAAAATAGGAAGACAAACAGTAATGCAGACTGCACCACACAACACTATCCTAGTAGGAGGCGGAGCTTCTGAGGGTGCACCCTATGGCATTGAAGGGAGAGTGTTTTTATTTAGATCAAGTTTAAATACCAAGAGCCCTATTTTAATGACATTAGTGCACAATGTAAAGTGCATGGCACAAGTGCATTTATGGTTTGTCCAAATCCACTTTTACAAGTTTAACAATGGAAAGAATGGTCACTGCACCAGGCATATGGTTCAAATAGGCTGTACTTCCTTTCTTAATTATTCATGAGTGTAACATGAGTGAAACATACAATAAATGAATCAAATCTCCTATTCCCTTTAAAAGCCTGGCATGCTTGCACCTTGGCATATTGCTATTATAATAGCACATTTGCCAAGTAAAGAACCCTTCACTTATGCCCTTGTCACTATATGTATGTATGTATGTATGTATATATATATATATTTATTGTAGGGGGGGTGGGAAAGAACCGTCCATGACAACAGGTTCTTGTAACAATTTATTGAATATTACTGGTGGCGCAGGTGGGGATCTGGATCGGATAGCAGAACCTTCTTCACGGGCCGGGTTTACTTTGGTAGAGGGACGAAACAACGTACAAATGATCAATGATTAATCAAATGCAATCCAAAACCGTAGTCCAATAGTCAATTCCTGGTCTGAGCCCAAAACTTCCACTGTACTTTACAATTCTCCTGTTTTATCGCGGTGTGTTAGAGAGTAGCCTACAAACCTCTCCGATTGCTCTCTCCCAATCCTCTGGTGGCTGGCCTTTTTATCCTGTCTTCCTGGAGACTGCTGATTAGACAACTGGTCACAGCAGGGGTTCCTCCACTGATTGAGGCATGTGGTAGGAAGATAACGTCCCTCCCACACCATGCCGTGAAGTGGGCGGGGTCGTGATACTGTGTGGGCTACCTGGTCACCACATATCCCCCCACCTTTTCCCCCACCTGGAAGGTTCGGATTGTGGCGTTCTGGTTATAAATCCGGCCCTGCTCGACCTCTGCCTGCTGCATGTGTTCCCGTACTATTGGCCATATTGTAGCCATCCGCTCCTGCATCTGGTCGACATGATCGATTATGGAGGGGTGGGGGGAGGGATAATGTTCCCTGGCCTCCTTGGCCAGATCCAGCAACCTTCGTGGTCTCCGTCCATACACTTATTCAAAAGGGGAGAAGCCAGTAGAGCCCTGGGGTACCTTCCAAATGGAAAAGAGTGGTCCATAGTCCATTATTACCAGGATATACCAGTGTCCCCGAGCTGATTTAGGTAATGGATCAACAATATCCATGGCTAGTTTTGAAAACAATACCTCAATAATGGGCAAAGGAATCAGTGGGCTCCGGTACCGGTCTTTAGGGCAGTACAACTGACAGACAGGCACACATACCATCGCAGATCCTGGCTTTTGAACTTTGTGCTGATAACAAACCGGATGGTATTTTTCCTCTTTGGCCCGGAGGACACGACATACATAATTTCCAAAAACAATTTGAAATGTGGACTTGTCGGACCACAGCACACTTTTCCACTTTGTGTCAGTCCACCTCAGATGAGTTCGGGCCCAGAGAAGCCGGCGGTGTTTCTGGGTGTGGTTGTATATATGGCTTTCACTTTGCATGGTAGAGTTTTAACTTGCACTTGTAGATGTAGCGACGAACCGTGTTAACTGACAATGGTTTTCTGAAGTGTCCCTGAGCCCATGTGGTAATATCCTTTACACATTGATGTCAGTTTTTAACCCTCATAATGTCCTCAATTGTATTGTATTGGGCCACCAGAGGGCGCCATCTGATTGTGTATGATTTTGTGTGTTGTTAAATTGTCATTGCTGTGCTCACCTGCTTTCAATGACCTGTGGAATGTTCCAAACAGGTGTTTTTGAGCATTCCTCAACTTTCCCAGTCTTTTGTTGACCCAGTCCCAGCTTTTTTGGAACATGTTGCAGGCATCAAATTCAAAGTGAGTGAATATTTAAAAAAATTAATTTGCATGGGTTTTGCATGGGCGGCCGTTCTCGGCTTCCGTAGACTTCAGGTATTTTGCACTGTATTTTTTCCAGATGTATAGCTCTCCTGTATTACTATTTGTTAAATCTAGCGTTTCACTATCACTCCCACCTTGTGGTCATTGTTAACATTACACCCAAAATGCAAACCGCACCAGTCTGAAGACTAACGTGGAACACATCAGCATGACATTAGAGGCTTGGTACATGGACAGTTCAGACGAAGATCAAAGATTACCACATAAATTAAACCCAAATCAGCCTGCGTCTTTGGATGAACTGCAAAAGCTTGGTGTTTTCCACTGGAAGGTACAGTCGCGTTACTAGCTTGTCGTGTGGTTTATTTGTTCAGTGCAGTACCATCTATGGAAAGCCGTTTCAGCATTAATCCATAGCCTTGAAATCAGCGTAATTTTGCTCCATTAGTAGCGCCTAGCAACTAGTTAAGTTAACTATAGTAACCTCACACTAGTTAAAGCCTTTTTGACCTTACTACTACTGTTAGTTAACTTAAGGCGCAAAATTTAGTTGAACCGTTAACGTACAGTGCTGTATTATAGTTCTAGTTGAACTGGTGAAGGCCAGCATGCTCACTAGTTACAGTATAAAGCCTTACCATGTTAACCAGTGAGGCACAAAGTGTTTACTATTTGAATAGTGAAGGCGAAATTGTAAATTAGTTTCTCGTTGCACCAAATGCCAAGGAAGCAGGGACAGATTAAACCCTCGTAATGTCCTCCGAGTCACAATGACCCAAATCACTAGCTCTTTGTGGCAGATAGAAGGCGCTAAACCTAATTCTACAGCTTACACACACAT
>JAODUG010037150.1:0-17762 GCA_027564795.1 Aphredoderus sayanus
GTCAGTTGTAGCAGCGAAAATCTGTTTGCATGTTTTGTATAGCTCGGATCAGGGACGGACTGGCCGTCGGGAGGTTCGGGAAAACTCCCTAACGGCCGATCCATTCCAGGCCGAAACTGCCGGTGGTCAAATCATTTTTATATTTCAGTTTCTAATGTCTTTACGGTCCGCTATCTGGCCTACCGGCTGTAGTTGAACACTGTCTCTGTGTCAGACCGGGCAAACTAAAACTTTTAATATTGAGGGGAGATATCCCAACATGGACTGAACCTCGTGTTTACTGAGTTGCTCGGTGCCAATCGAAGGAGCTTACTTTTCTGTTGTTGTTCACAGTCAAACCTGAGGCCATTTTACAACAGGTCAAGTTAGCGTACCAAGTCCTCTGCAGACTGCTAACTGTCGCACGTCACGTGACCAAAGTGTAATCGCAGCCTTTGCGGTTAGAAAAGCTTGTATGATCATATCGCGATATTATCGCAAATGCAATTAATCGTTCAGCCCTAGTCTGAAGCATTGTTAACCAATTCTAACCTCCAGATCAATCTTCAGGCCTTGGTGATAAACCTCTGTCTCAAAAGTGATGAGATGGAGCTCTTCTGTTACGATCAGAGATGCCTGGAAAACAGATGTATAGAAATGTCTTGCAGAGACAACAAAACAGTGTTGTAGTTGTATTAGTGAAGTTCTCCAAATGTGTTAAACATAGTTATGGGTGGCAGAGCTCACATCACTGTTGGTTCGACCGCCGTTACCAGACCTCTGCTCCCTCAGGGTCTGACATAAACAGGAAGTCAGTCAGCCGCTTATCAAAATGTACTCATCAAAATGTATTTGTCACAATTACAATGTAAGTAATCACCTCTGACTCACCAAGTGTTTGAATTCAGCTGAAAGGCTACCATTGTTAGATTCCTCCATATTCATAACTTTGGTGTTGGTACCCAGGATGTTAAACTTTCGGGACCTAATAAACGGCATAAAGTGTAGGGTTACGGCCTCTGAAATACTTACACAAATATTTATATTTGCATATAAAAAATATGGGGGCGCTAGATTAGGGAAATCTTACCCTCGAATAGCAGCTCCATCCCCAGAATCCCTGACAAATAAATAAGAAAGAAATTAATATAGAAATACAGAAATGCCTGGCTAATCATGACTCACAATTGTGAAAACTCACTTGTCAATACAAACTTTAATCTTAAGCTGGTAGTTCAGTTCAGGAAACTTTACCAGTAATCTGAAATACAACAAAGAAAAACACGAATCTCAAAACACTGTCACAGTATCAATAGGAGTAATTCTTCATTAAACTTCAATACATATTTGGCCCACATTAAGCAAAATTACAATGTTCCAAACATTGTACCTTACCTGATTTATGAGTGAAACCATTCATCACATAATAAACTAATCACTATGGTGATCATGTGAGCATTACAATATATATATGGTTGCCTTAAAGTTATAAATATACAGAATATTACATATTAAAGTCCTACCTCACTTTGTTGGTAAACTGAACTCCTGTCTTGATGACCAGTGGCCTGTCAGGGTGCATGGGCATACAGGGCTGACGTTCAACCACAAAAGCGCTGCACAGAACACACACATTCAGAAATGACATGTCAGAGAGTTTCTTGCGAATGGCGATAACGCTGACTGAACTCATTTCTTATGACACAGTGCGTATTGACTATTTTATGTGCTTACACTCTACTGGCTGTGAGTAAAGATTTAGGTAAAAAGAGGTTATTAGACATCCTGCTCAAGGATGCCTACAGGTAGGCGGGGCTTGCTGGGAATCACACCCATGACGTCCTCGGTGGAAACCGATCACAATAACTACTAGACTACCCCACACATGGTGGACCCATCTCCTACGTTACATTACCTCTTCATGAGGTTTCTGAACAGGTCTACGATCTTCTCCTCCAGGGCGGGCCGGTGCTGGATGATGGGGTCTCCTTTGTAGGACACCTTCTGCTGGAGTTCCTCCAGCTTCTTGATCTGCTGTCTTATCTGGAGCTGGGACTCTGCCAGGGAAGTGATCCTGCAGAAAGAAGTAGATGCTCACCTTGATGGGCACATTGTGAAAGGAAGCCTTCGATAGCTCATACAGTACATATCGTCACTTATCAATTGGAACTGAAATTGTAATTGTGACGTGAAGGATAATGCGTGTCAACATAATAATACATAGTAAACTACAAAATGTCAGTATAAATCACTATGAACGATTATATCTATTCCTGTCACAGCTATAATATATCCCGTTCTGATGTGCACATGTATAGTTAACAGAAACTCCAGTATTTTCTTTATACTAAAATCTAAGTAATTTTTCGTGCCTTTGCTTTCACCAAATGCTGATGTATCTTGTGTGATGTAAATCAATTTCAGCTCTGTGACTTGTTGTAATAGTTATACAATATAGACAACAATTCTCTAGATGAGAGATGTATCTAGAAATGTATCAATATGTAATGACAATGCCTGTATTTATGAGAAATGCTTTTCAGTATGTTTTGTTTGTTTTGTAATATGAACAAAACATTTAAATGAATCTGGCCATCTCCTTAAACTACGACGCTCTACATATATCTCCCACTGGTGGAGGGTTGGCTCTACCATGTCTCCAGGCGATCCAGGCAGATGTTAGGAGGTCCGCCAATGCAGGCAATCTGCTGCCTGCGCTTCCAGTCGGCCAGCTCCTCCTCTGTTAAGTTCTTCTGAACAAAGTCCATGGCGGTCAGGAGGTGTCCCATCTCTGTCACAATTTGCTACAACATACAGGCAGGACGCAAGTCAAACAGGATCCCAATGGCAGCTATGCTATGCACTGTCCATCTGACACTACCTCAGTTAGCCTCGCTTTAACCTGGGATGCAAAATCTCTAAAAGCCTCAATACTGTTGGTAGCTTTCAAAGGTTCCATTACGAATTAGAAAAGTATGAATTCGAATATTTCGGACACACTGAGTAGTTAAACTGACAGCATACAGGAGTCAGACATGATAAAGGGGCATACCCTGCGAAGCGTATCCAATGCACTTAGCATTTGTTCTAGCTGAGCCATCTTCTGTCTAGTGGCCGCTGCCTGGCTATTCCCATTCAGGTCCTGGGACAGTTCTATCGAAGGGTTGAAGATAAATAAAAACGTGTCACAAAAGGAATATTGATATCAGTATAGGACAGCGTGAAATTAGACATCTTAGTTGAATCAGAATGTGTACCTCCTTGGCTTTTCAGTGTCTTGTAGTTGAAGTCAAAGTCATCCTGTAGGTTTTCGAGCATTTTCATCTTTTGCTCCATATCCTGAAAAAGAACACGGTACACATTGGTTTTAAGACAAACATTGCACCCATGTAGCGTTTAGGCTACAATCTGATTCTTTTGGCGACACCTACAGTTAAGAAAATGGCAAGTGTTCAAGTTAAAACCAAACTGACATGGTCAAAACAGGCTGCTTGACATAAAAGTCACTACCAGAGCTCCATTGATGTAACTTCTTCCATGAATGAACAGCAAAAAAACAAAAACAGAACAGGAAATCAATATGGAACAGAGAAGATTTTGACTGGCGTACCTGGACTCTCTTCCGGATGTCCTGAAGGTTGTGCTCCAGGATCTGCTGTTTCTCCGTCACCACTGTCCCTGAGGGATGTACTGCCTGGCCATCCTGCATGGACAACATTACAGCAGGAGTTTAGTGGAAAGGATAGGCATTCCCCCGGAGTAAAGACTATATTTCCCACGAGCCTCACTGCCTCCTTATAAAGGGCTACTAATGTGTTGGTACTGGATTTTATAACAATTCTATTTTATAACCATTCTACCAGTGTACCAGTTTTTTTTTCATTAAGAGATATACACACTTCTTGTACTCTTTGATCGATTGTAGTGTGAACTACTATCAAAAATAAACAAAATGACTTAACACTCATAAAAGCTGTATTTATGGTACCCAAGAGAGCTCAAATAAAGGATTTATATGGTAGAAGGAGGTGTGGAAATCATTTCTATAGCAAGACAGACTTTGGGATATCTACTATTTTGAAACTCTAGAATTCCAAATAGAAGTGCAATTCATGTATCTGCCTTGCAAATGTCTTGAAAATTTAATGAAATTTCTCAACAAGACTCTTACTGTAGTTAACCCTTGTGATGTCTTCTGGGTCAAAATGGACCAAATCACTAGGTCTTTGTGGCAGATAGAAGGCACTTAACCTAATTCTACAGTTTACACACACATATGATGTGCACTGCTAGACAGATAGGGGTTAGACATCATGCTCAACTCCACAGGGGGTTGAACCCATGACCTTTTGGATGGGAGTCAAACACCCTGACCGCAATGCTATTCTGCATCTCCACTTTCCCCGTCTACAATGATGAGCAAACTGTAGCCTTGTAGACCAATGAAGGAATGATTTGACATGTCACGTTTGGATGAGCATCGAGACTGTCATTAACACATGGTAACACTGTGTTTACCTACAGCAACACAAGGTAACACTGTGTTCATATACAGCAATACACAGTTACACTTTATTCACCTACAGCAACACAAGGTAACACTGTGTTCACATACAGCAATACACAGTTACACTTTATTCACCTACAGCAAAACACAGTAACACTGTGTTCACCAACAACAACACACAGTTACACTGTGTTCACATACAGCAACACACAGTTACACTTTATTCACCTACAGCAAAACACAGTAACACTGTGTTCACCTACAACAACACACAGTTACAGTGTTCACATACAGCAACACACAGTTACACTTTATTCACCTACAGCAAAACACAGTAACACTGTATTCACCTACAGCAAAACACAGTAACACTGTGTTCACCTACAACAACACACAGTCACACTGTGTTCACATACAGCAAAACACAGTAACACTGTGTTCACATACAACAACACACAGTTACACTGTGTTCACATACAGCAACACACAGTAACACTGTGTTCACCTACAACAACACACAGTTACACTGTGTTCACATACAGCAACACACAGTAACACTGTGTTCACCTACAGCAACACACAGTTACACTGTGTTCACATACAACAACACACGGTAAAAACCGTGATCACCTAGAGCTGCGACGACACGGGCTGCCGCTCGTTAACCAGTCAAACCTGATGCCAATCACCAATCACACACAGCTCAACACTCACTCACTGCCAGATTCTTTCTGGTGCCAGCATGTTAGTGCACTTGATCCTGTGCCTGCCTGCCTAACTATCTGTCTGCTTGCCTATTTGCCAACCTGCCAACTGTCGCTTCACCTGCCTACCGGACTACTGGCTTCACTTTCCTACTGGTCTGCCGACCCATCTGATGGTCTGTATTGCTGTTGGAAGTCTGGCCTGCCTACCAACCACCTGGTTTTGACTGCTTATCCACCTATCCGGTGGAACACTGTTCACCTGGGCAGCTGTGGTGGCCGTCTGTAGAAGCCGCTGTTCCTCCCACAGGCAGCGGGCCACAATGCGGGCAATCTCCATGGGCTTCTCCAAGTACTTGCTCTGCAGATGCTGCTTGATCCTGCGCAGGTTGTGCTGATAGAGCACGTTGTTCTCCTGCAGGAAGCGGCTGTACTGCTGGTCAATCTCGCCCAACAGGTTGTGGAACACCAGGGTTGCGTGGGACTCCTTGTTGGCAGCGTAGGCCCTGGGAGTGGACAGTGGTGGAGCGGTGTTTACAGTTGTTATACGACTTTATACCACTAAATGTCACACTAGAGGACCTTAGACCAAAACAAATGCTTTGTGGGCAACACACATACACTTGCACACGCGCACATATCTGGGGGTCCATGCGGGCAGCCCAGATATTATAAAACTAAAACAAAGAAGCTCAGGATTACAACACATACAGAGGGAGTGTGATGTCATTCTCTGCTCATAATAAATTTACGCCCCTACTGTATATGCTTTCTCTTTAAATTAACACAGGGTGAAATAGTAAGCATGTATGGAGGCAATCTATTCTAGAACAGTCTTTCGAAAATGTTTTGAGCAAGACTTTTGTGTATGACGGGTTGGAAACTATGACAATATTTTTTAAGAGCATAACATGTAAAAGTGTGTTGTGTGGGAATTTTAAATAGGTGGCCTCCCTGTCAAAGGAAGAGCACGGGAAAAGACAACTAAATTAATACTAGGACTACATTAAATTATATACTTTAACTTTGGTAGATTTGGTTCCAAATATACCGGAACAAAAATTAAACTATAAGAAATGACTGCTTCCCCAAGCCACTGTATATGTTTAATACAGTGGGGAAGCATTGTTTGCTTGTTTTTTTGATCATTCACAATGACAAAATAGAAGAAGCTCATCTCGCAAAACTAAAGTGTTCAAATGGAAATCTCCAATATCAGGAACAACACATGTAACTAGGTCATGAGGAAGAAGGCGGCACATTATCGGGAAAAAAGCACTGCAAAAAATAACTCCCTTCCTGGTAAGTGATACGCAATGCAATACATAGTGGCTGATTGCCAATTTGTGTGTACAAAATTATATAACAAGCCAGGATGCAGTCCAGTAGGGTCTAAAAGAAGTAGATAGTATAACAGCACCAAAATACTCCAGGGAAGTGGTACTCCTAGACCAGGACCAGACCCAAGTCAACAGTAGGACACCCACCAGTCCTGGCTCTCAATCCAGGGGGCGAGGAACTGTCGCAGCTCCATGGGGAAGCTGTCACTGTAGAGGTGGTACAGCTGTTCCAGGTACCTGGTCTCCAGCTGCTGCAACTGGTTCCACTGTGCCATCTTCAAACCTGTACACATGGCCAGAGATTATGACACATTAAGATGGATTCAATTTTATTGTCCCCAAGGAGACATTTGTCATGAACTTCGTGCTGCAGTTTGTACAAAAACAGTAACATTAAATAATTGACATCGCTCAGTAGCCTACACAATAAGTGAAATTAGGGTGTTACACCTTGTATACTATACATAATTAAAATATATACATAAATCACACACCTACAGTACCAAGGTGATGACATCAGCATCATCATCAGTTATCAGAAGGTTACTACACACATAGGACTCCTTTAAGATAGTCCAGCACCATCCAGCACCAACACAACATAATGTATCACACTGGTTACCACAGAAACAGCAACACATACTGTTTCTTTCACAAGAATCAGACATGCATTACGCTGATTATAGATACATTTGGGAGGCCTGGTATTTTGCCTTGCTACTTCCTGTTGAATCTACCACCACCTCCACAGTGGTGTCACCTCCACAGTGGTGTAGTCTAATATTCAGCAGCTGCCAGCCAACACAGGAGCTATGTAATGTATGTAATATGTTTGTTTTTTATTATGTGGTGGAGGTGAGAAAGAAAAGAAACAGGAGAAAACTCCCTGTCCCAAATAGAGTATGTATTACCCTCTTTTAAATTAATACATCTTACCATCTCAATTTACTAGTAGGTCACCGTTCAATGGAGATTATATAATTACCATTAAAATGTGAGTGTTATATAAACCCATTATTATTGCTCAATGGTAAGACCTAGAGTATTGTTGGTCAATCTATCATGTTCATAAGCATAGCCCAGTTCCTTTGAGAATCTAGATAATCATTGAAATCACTCACTGAAATCAAATATCCAAAATTATGGTTTTTATCTGGGATTTTAAATTATCGTAAAATGTTCTGAGTTTTAAACCTGAATGTCTTCCTCTTTCATAAAATTCTGTGCATATAGAAACCATAAGAGGATGCTATTAGAGAATAGATGAGTCATCTGGTCATATATTTTATTGTTTCAGTTTTAATAATTTGTCACTTGAGATCTGCCACTGAACTACTTAAAACGGATTATTTTATTGCGTATTTGAAACTATTTCAATATAACCGTATGCCTACTGTTATACCTCTTGACACAGTAGGCTGCCAGACTAGTGAAACATAAAGAATAGGGCCAAAACCTCATGGGATGTGAGAGATGAACCCATAAAAGATAAGATAACCCATGTTAATGTGTTGTCTGCTTCAGCCAACGCTTATTGTTGGTTGACAATACTTGATCATGAATTAACACACTAGACATATATGTATGTGATTAATGTTTCCTTCTAGTGGTATTTTCTGAATTTTGTCTTATGGCAGATCATCAAACAATATCTGAATCTATATTGAATCACAAAATCACATAAAGAAACAGACTATGGTTTTGAAGCAGATTAGTTACGATTATAATTACACATAATACTATTACACCTGTCAAGCAAACAAACAAAAAAAGAATAGTTCTACAGTGTTGTAGGCCTACTTGTTGCCAAAACCTGAGACATTACGATAGCCTACAGTGTTGTAGGCCTACTTGTTGCCATAGCCTGAGACATCACGATAGCTTATTACAGTAGGCTATAGACTCCTGGATGATTCCTGACATGGGTCCCTGATATTATACTGTTATATGTGTACTGCCTTGAACAGACAATTAAGTGTGGTTAACACTGGGCCTATCAACCAAATGAGTTGCACTTTAAATCACTGGAGTTATGACCCAATGTTGTGAACAAAACGTTTGACCTTGCATTAAAATATATTTAAAAACATATTTCAGTGAGTGAGCAGTACTGTATATCTTACTGCATCCCTCTGATGACCACGAACATGTTAAAATATTAGTTAAAGAATCAGTTATAGAAAATAAATAAAAACATTCAAACATTGGCCTGTGCATGACAACCAGCATAGAAAAATGTCCTTAACATATCATAATATTGCCGTCTAAGATACATAGTCTACTATTACAAGGATAAGTACTAAACTTCAATCTATTACATGACGTAATAATCTTGTAACAACAAATGTACTGATATCATTGCGATATGTAAATAACTATATATGGTCATGTAACATAATGCAATGGGAAATAATAACAATTACTATACTGTTAACAGTATGAAGCAAACTTTATAAACCTACCTGGCCCGCTGTTGATCGCTTAATAGTAAGTTTGTCAGATGAATCAGATGTATGGCTAATATCAGCAGATACCGACCAAAACAACCAAAGGGATGTACTAACGTTAATACGCCAAAGAAAGGAAACAAACATAAGCAACAACGTTTCCCTTATTAACAACACGAAAACGCACTTCTCAGTTGCACATACAGCTATTTCTTCATATCCCTCCACTGCCGATACTGCAGCCAGACACAATCCATGAATTATTTGAATGACACGAATGTGGAGCAATAGGTAACAAGCCTAACCTCGTACCCAATCATTATTTAATATGTTGTCACTAGAGGCGGGTAGAAAGCCTAAGGGCGTCTGGGTTAGGTTGAGCGACTTGTGTTTATTGCTTTTGCTTCTGAGCTGTTCCTCTAAAGCAACCTCCCTCCACTTTCACAGAAACATGCTTCCGCTATCGTGGCCCAGTGCTGGGAGGACGTAATACTTAGCACAACAGCCAGGCTGGAAGTCATCTGAATTACTGGCAGTATTGCGTCATCAACAGAATAATATGTACAACCTAAAAGGATATAAACTTACTTTGACCTTTAATTAGTCAAATCCAATAGGCAAAATAAACATGTCATTTAGAACAGCGAATGTGAAAAAAGGTAAATAAACAATTGAAACGTAATGGAGTTACACATCCTCTAACCACTGTGTGAGTAGGGGTTAATAGCCTATAGGCTACAATGAAATGAAAGATGTTTAAAAAAAAAGTAATCTGAGTAGTAGACATTCCTCCACCATAATATAATATTTCGACTTATACAATAGCAGTATATAAATACGCAACATGCATGTTATCAGAAATACATCATGGTCTTCTTTTTTTTCTTAATATTTTTATTTTGACACAATACGCATTACAGTTCACAAAGCACATATAGAACTGGTTAGGCAAAAAAGCCCATCAAATACACAAACAAGCTTAATTATTTGGGGCATGTACATGTTTTAAAGCCATTAGTGTCACAATTCCCTGTCATGTTTCATGATTTCCCGTTTCCATGATGTTTGACTCACTACTATCAAACTAATGTTTTATACAAATTTTTGTTTTACTATCCACAACTACAAGCCATAGTGACATTTCAATACCCAGAAATGGTCCATGGTCCATGGTTTCCTTTGGCTCTCAATAGCCAAAAGCAAACAGACAAATTAACATAATGTACCTGCGTTAAGATCACAACAGTGATGCTTTAAGGCCTTTGGACTATTTATTTTTTATGTTTTAGCTTCTTTACTTTTCTGTGTCCCTTCAGCATAGCTATTTGAGATGTGTGTTATTCCATATACATATCAAATTACAAGTACCATAAAGCACATACTGTACCATAGTCTTCAGTCATACAAAAACAGTTTTCCATTCTGTTCAGAGCAGAGGGATTACTCTCTCTAATCACATTTCCTGGTCCATTGATTACCCTTTTGATGGTGCTCCATGCTACAAAGCAAAATACACCTTCCCCTTGCAGGCACAATGAGCCCTAGGGATAGTGAATGTAGGGTATGTAGGGTGTACTGCCTTAACCTGGTATGCTCAGATGTCTTCTGTTGTTTGAAGATCAGTAGAGGCCTGTATAGATTGTCTCCTAAGAATAGAAAGATTATCATCCCATCATTCTACTTGGGTTAATATGCTTTGCAGGCATGTACTGTATACTGGTAATGGACTGTTGTAGGGGGAGGCCTTTATAAAAGTTATTCTTTATAGAAAGAACAAATGAAATGTCTTCACGTATTTGCATTTCACAATTTTAGTACAGCCATAATTAAATGTTTTAATATGCATTTATTTCAGTTGTGTTCTTTTCCTCAATTTATACATGAGTTTGCCCTGACCTAGATGTTCACAAATACATTTTATTGTATTGATTGAAGTGTCTTTCTTGATAACACTTAGTAGTCATATTTTCAGCTCTATTAAAATCTGAAATACTTTGAATGACATTTTGAATTTCATCATCATCATCTTGTCCACTACAATAATTTTTCTGACAGCGTTTGTGTATGTGGATGTGTAAATATCCATAGTCCCAAAGTATCAAACTTTTCTACAGTGTTACTGATGTTGTATGTACAGTACTGTATCATTGTGTGTACACGGATGCATACTGTATGCAATATGTGTGGCATACAGATGTAGTCTATCCAGTTATTAGCAGGTTATTAGCATGCAGGGAGGGTATTATGAGCATTCGGTCAGTTCTTAATGATTCTGACCAGTTAGTAACCACAATAATGTGAAAGCTACAGCTACTGCTTAATAAATTAGGACCTCAGTAAAATACTCTTGATGCAAAGCTTTTTCAAGACTTATAATGTATAATGTTATAATGTTCTTACACACAAAATAATACATTAATCGATTACAGTTATAGTGTCAGTAGTTTTTGTCATTTTATTCAATACCGAAATCTGTAAATTAGTACATTTTCTTGTCAATCCTAAATATTTTACAAACATGGCATGATGAAAATGTACTGTAAATTAGTAACTTGGCAATCTAAAATATTTTACAAACATGGCATGAGTGAAAGGTGCCCACGATGGCAGCAAAATGCTTATTTCTTCCATTCTTTTTTTACAGATTTTTAAACTCTTCAGTAAACGAAGAGACATTTTCTTCTTCTGCTTCCTCCTTTTAGAGGCCTTTATCTTGCTATGTAATTATATGTCAATTTCTTTTACACATCCACATTACATACAGTACCATCAGTTGACTTTATAACAAACACCTGCTATCTTACTTTGGCTATGCTTGATGGCAATTGTACGTTGAATCTAGATAGCATTTATTAGATCACTTTTCTCAGCAACTTTTATTGGACGTTTACATTTTTCATAATTATGGTGAATGATAACCTATCACTCACTGAAAAATGATAAAGCTGAGAAAATAGGTCAGCCAAAAGTAAGAACGCAGCATTTTTCAGAAACAACCTTTTAGGTTTCTTATCTCGATGCTAACACGGAGCAAAAATCAAAGTAAAAGTCATCCATTTGGGTAAGAAAAAAGAAAGAAAGAAAAAAACAACAGACTTCATAGATTGTGATCATGTCCAGAAAGTCCCTACAGCTAATGTGTCCTTTCAATTACAATTACTCATCATCTCTCTCCCTCTCTTCATCCCCTATCGCATCTTTTCTCAGATCAACAGTGGTGCGACATCTGTAATGCTCTACTCCCTACGGTTCTTCTTTAGGTGGTCTGTCTCCACCAGGACCAGCTTAGAGTCCTCAGCCACCTCCAGCAGGGCCTCCATCTCTGGGCTATCTACACTCACCAGCTCCCCTTCCTCCACCTCCAGGTGAACTCCCACCCCGTCCTCCTCGCGCTGTGGCAGGCCCTCGCTCTCCTCCACCTCCACCATCTCAGTGTGGGGAACCACCTCCACCTCACCCCCCCGGATCTTCTTCACGTGGAAGGTGAAGGGCGGGACCCGGTACACGGCCGTTTTAGAGCGGGCGTAGACAGCGTGGTCGGGCGTCAGGGACTTCTTCACCTTGTCCTTGGAGCTCTTCATCTTCTCCTTGCGTTCCAGGTTGGGGGTCATGCGGGAGCCCAGCTTGCCCATCTTCTTCTCGAGGCTGTGCTTGGTCTTCTCCAGGTTCTCGCGGGTGCGCTGTCTTGTCTTCTCCAGGTTCTCGCGGGTCCTCTGCTTGGTCTTCTCCAGGTTCTCCTTGGTCTTCAGCTTGGTCTTCTCCATTTTCTCTTTGGAGAAGGCCTTCTTTATGTTGTCCACGCGCTGCTTGCCGGTGCGTTTGATGCGCTCCGCGCGAGACTCCTCGATGGTCTCCTCGATTTCCACTTCATCATCGGAGTTGAGGGGGCCGCCTTCGCCTCCCTCCTCGGCGATTTGCTCCAGACCCTCCGTCGCCACGTCAACGGCTGCCGTCTCTGCTGGCTTGGACTTGGATGGTTTAGGTGCCTTCATCTCATCCTGTAGAGACATGAGTCGGAGAGCATAATGAGCTACTCATTCCATATTTTGTGTGTATATATATATATATATATATTTCACACCTGTTACCTCTGATTATGAACTATCAGAACTGCAAACACTTAAAGGTGAATGAGGATTAGACTGAATCATTGTATTATTTTAGTGGTGACAAATAACAGCATTTATTTAAATCCATTTATATGAAAAGGTTGGCAATTTAAAAGTTTAAGCCACAAAGTGGCATTAAAGTATCTACACAAGCAGTACGTAGTGGAAGAAGCCTATTGGTATTGTTAATGTCTCCCTAAAGCAGAGTGATACACTTGCTCAGATAAGATGATATTCGTAATAGATATAATATACAGTACTTAATAGATGGAATCAAAATAATAATGGGAAATATATGCAGGGTAGAGAGAGCTCATCATTTGCAGGGTAGAGAGAGCTCATCATTTCTACTATTACTACTTTCTATTTGAACCAGTATATAAGTGTATTATTGCCATCTAGTGGTAGATGTGTTAAAATATTTGCCAGTAAAACTCCATTCATTTGACATGGTCCCACCTCTGTGCTCAGATATGTGAATATTAGTGTGGTTAAATATGTTGTACACCACAGTTTCACCACATAGATGTACTTATCCTAAAATGTTTCTGTTGCAAAGAAACCATTCTACAGGTGTTAGTCAAATCGAAACAAAAAACACATTTCCTGTCACGTCTAAGCACTAGCAATAAAAGTGCAGAGTCACATCCTTATTTTCTCTACATATGTAATGTAAAACATTTGTTTCATTAGTGAAACGAAGATTTTGGAACATAAACATTGCAAGATGAGATGAATATTATCTTATTTAATTTTCACTTCTGTGTGAGAAAGAATTCATTAAACGATTTTCATTACACGGGAGCTTTTTATTTGTGAATCAATATTTCCCAACATCACTCCTTTCCTCGTCATTTTCCTTGTGGAAAAGGGGCTCTAATTTCACAATGCATACAGCATTGCTAAAAGCATGCCTTTCCCTGACCTGTCTTAAAATCAATGAACTTACTTAACCAAACTGGAGTAACATTTGGGGCTGTTCTGATAGCTGTTTGTGATCCAAACACAACCATGTTGTCCTAGTGGTTACAGGTACTGTATATGGTGCCAAATATCAAGGATGAACTAACAATGATATTCCTGCAAATTCTGTACAATATTAGTGCAGGGTAATTTATCAGTAAATCTGATCAATTAAGGATGAAGGATGAATTAAAATCATTTCAAACACAAGTCCTTCCTGAGGGGAGTCATAAAACACACAGAGAAGTACAAATGAGAAATAATTCATGGCTCCTACCATCAGTAAAATTAAATGATATTAGAGTAACATGGGTTGCAGAGGATATATAGTCTCTTGAGGAGAGGAGTGATTCTTGTCTTAGCAAGCACTTTCGGTCTCAGCAGTACAGATGTAAGATTGATTGCAACGGCGGCTATGGCAGTGATAATGGTCTGGGCCTGACAGGGAATATATGTTGTTTGTTCATAGCAACAAAAATGGTTTCTACGTTTATGATTGATGGCAGGTGCAGTAGATGATGCATGAAAAATAAAAACAAAATAAATAAAGACTACAGAATACTGATCCTGTAGAGATGTGATGATCGGCTCATTACTGATTATATAGCCTGTTGACAGAATGAGCTGGCTTGCAGGAAATGGATTGCAGAGATATTGTAGGTTTCTCTCGGGTTTAAAACCAATCATCTCAAATCAGTTCCGAATCAGCAAGTTTTTATACTTTGTTCTGCATTACACTAGCTCAGTCATATTTTTCATTAGACAATTTGCCAGTGCCTCAACCCCATCACTGCATTACTTTGCTATTCATTTAATTAGGAATATGGCCTTTTCTATGAGGATTATGGAAGCTTCTGTGGCCAACTGTGACATCGCTTGTTCTCAATATTCATTTCAGGTGGGACAATGGTAATGTAACATATTGTAGCTGCATACAGTGTAGGGGCTATGTGTAAACCTGCCAGCTTCATAAAGTCATTCCTTTTCTACTTTTTACATGTAAGCATTGACCGTAAACTGGAAAGTTCAGGACTGTAGCGCTGAAATGTACTGTTTCTCTCTCACCTGCGCAATCATATGTAGCATACCCGTTCAGGCTGCTTGGATATGGCTACATGATCCTGACACAAAATCAACACTGCTTCCTTATCTGGTGCTGTATATGGGTGTGTATGGGTTTATTTTGGGCTCGCCTTTCCCTCTCTCTGGATTCCACTGACAATTCTCTGGCCTCCAGCCACTGTGCCGCTAAACCCCTTTCCCAACACCCCCACCCCTCAGCACAGCCCCCGTTGCCCCACCCCTCCTGGCCGCAACAAATAAACACAGGGCCCGTTGCCGTGGCAACCAGCTCCGGCAAATAAAAGCAATACGATACAATACAGCACTTGCAGCGCTCAGCTGTAAAGGGCAGAATGTGGATAAAATTAATACACCAACTGGTGTGCGATTTATAGAGTTTATCACACACAATAAACATGATGAGGGGGATATTTGAAACGCCTGTGACAGAGAGGTTTATCAATGGATGAAGAAGTCATTTATAAATATACTGTATTGCTGTATTATTATCATTTAGTAACTATAGCTAAAAGACTGATTTGGTATTCATTGTTTTGAATACACACAAGCACATAGTTTAGGCACACACATAAAGCCCGTACTTAAAAAACATTTGGACCAAAAACCACCATCCCTGAGCAAGGTGTAGCAGTCCATAGAAACAGGGCGGGGACCACAGGCTTCTATAGCAGTCTCAGAGAAGGCCTCTATCTCAACTGACTTTTATAGGGTCAAGGCTAAGACCAAATTATCTGGTAACCTTCCTCTATGTACGTACTGTAGCTGTGTGCGAAAGCATCACATTCTCATCACACACACAATCTGTCATTGGTACTATGCTTGTGATAAAGCAACGGAAGGAGATAGACCTGCAATAAAAGACGTAAATTGAAGAGGGAGGTGGAAAGTCAATTAGTATCCCTCCTTTATACCTCTGTGCTGACCAACTATGGAAAAGCCAGCTCTGTTTTGCGTGTGTTTTCTGACAGGTGCCAAGGAAAAGGTGGCTGTTATGTGTGTTACGTGTGTACTCAATGAGAGGGAGCTTAGTTGGTAGTGAAGCGTCCTTTCCTTTGAGTACGAAACGTACGTCATGGAAAGGTTAGCGGACCAAGTACAGATCTGTACAGTACACTGTGTGGGAGCTTGTGTGTTCAGTTCGTCCTGCAAGCAAACTTCACAAGGTGTTTCTTAGAATGATGTACAATAATATCGGTACTGCTTATAAAAAAGATCTAATATCCGAGCACCTCAAGAGGCAGTATTATGGTAATAAATGTTTAATGAAAAAACTAAAACAGAACATGAGGCAACAAAGGCAATATAAACTAAAATGAAATATTAAGCATTTGATCACCAACATTCCATTGTCCTTATTTAGGCAAAAGAGAATACTGTACAATTACTTGTATTATCTTCAATCAATAATAACTAATTAATTTCTATTACCTTCTCAGACAGAAAATATAGATATATAACATATACTGTATGCCAACCATTGACTGCACAAATGAAAAAACCATGTGAGCCATTAAACATAGGAAAACACAATATTTATCTTAATACAGTAAAATGGGTTTAAATATTATATAGGCTGCACAAATATATATAATCTGTCTCATAAATGTCAGCAGTAATGTCTAGAAGAGTGCAAGATGAATACGTAAATGTAATCCCTAAAAACGAATATGGTACCTTTTAGCTAATCCTTTGCATTAGTAACTCTTTGTACATGTACATGCACATGCACACGCACACACACACTCACAATTCCTTTCATGGTAGTGATGAAAGGCAGTTCTGGTGAGTCACGGTGGCAGCTGTTCATCCTGTCCAGTCTGCAGTATGCAGCTGTGCACTCAGCTCTCACAATGAGTGATATCATTGACCTGCATGGGCCTCCAGCATGTGTGAGGCAAGGAGGCTAGGTCAGTGTCCTACAAACTGTGTCAAATGTGGAACCTCCCAAGGCGTCACATGATGCTTCCGGTAGGTAAAATTTAAAACATAAATAAATCTACTAAAATAGTTTTAAATTATTAGATTTTTTAATGTAGTTCAGTATTGTTAATTAAATCTTCTGGTTTAATGCAGATTTCCTAATGCTTTATAAGGGGGTATGGGCACAATAAATACCATTGTTTCTTTCTGCAGGTTAAATTGCAGATATCCATTTTCTCTTTTTGTTCTATTGTCATGCCCACACCTCATAGTCTTAGCTACAGTACCTACCATATGATACATTACTGGTATTTTTGGTGAGCCCAATGACCCCACATGGCCCTGTTAGGACAATGTATGTTAGGACTTTTCTGTTAAAGAAACTTCACTTAACTTTATATCATTTAATGGAACCATTTTTGACAAACAGCAAGTGCTTTATGGGTGAATTCCAACCACAACCAACCTCTTTTACACATCGTTTCAGTCAGATAAACACAGTCACGTAAAGACCTATACCACAGGAAAGGGGTTCCTTGGTTATTCTGTCACAGTGATTTGTGACTTCATACTCTAGTAAGGAATCTGACTGGGAAAGCCCTTTTCTATGGTTTCTCCCGCCCACATTCATGGGCTGAAGCCAGTGGAATCCCTGGGTAAGTCCTATGCAAAGACAGTGAATTGTTTGTTCCCTATGTGAACTGGCAGAG
>JAODUG010037161.1:0-16383 GCA_027564795.1 Aphredoderus sayanus
ACATATGATGTGCACTGCTGGCACAACAAGGTGTGAGTTTGAAACCCGAGGACAACAGGAGGGTTAAAAGGCAAAAACAAAAACAAATACATACGCAAATAAATAAATAAATAAATAAATAAATACACACAGCACTGACACTAAAGAGAAAGACACAATCAGACACATCAGAGTGTGAAGGGGTTCAATATGGTAGTGGCAGCCTTACCGGTCACTGATGACATTACCCTGACATGATGACACAACAGCAATGCCTGCCATGGTAGCCATGACAGCATGGATAGAGGACACCAACCTGGGAAGGAAAAAAAAAAAAGAGAAAGAAGAACCAATCAATCTTTATATAGCACTTTTCATACACAAAGTGCTTCACACTACCTAACAATACTATAAAACAACAACAATGTAACAATACCAGCCCATGAAACGCCCATCAGCCCAACCCTCCAACCTCAAACAAGCACCTGGGACAGCAGAACATCAAGCCCAAACATCCAGAGTGCCACCCTTGCCATCCCCAAAAGCCCTTACACCAACATGCCCCAGACCCCCAAAGGACGTGGCACCAGGGGCGCACCACTGAACACAGACACAACGCAGTGACTAAATGGACCAGCTCCCCCCAGCTTTTATTTTCTTCTTTTCTTATTCCATACTACTTTATGACATGACTGCTAATGATTATCACCCAACACCATATGGCATTTATTATTATTTAAACAAAACAAAAGTCAAATAAAATAAAAACTATTTACTACCTAAAACAAATTAGACTATATAAAAAAGTTTTTTTTGTTTTGTTTTTTAAACCGAAGCAGCCGTCAAATAAATTATAAAACACGTGTATACCCCTCATGTTGTTCAATTGTATGAGCCTACAACCTGTCAGAGAAACAAAAAGGGTATTTATGAAAACTGCTCAATGGCGCTCCTCTGCACGTACAGTCATCATAACGAACCCGCCCCATAATTAGATACATGGATGTGATTGGCCCACTGACTTCCAAGGTTGGTGGAAATCTCTCTGACTGGGAGGTTGGCCAGACGTATCTGCCAGAGCAAAATGAAACAGGAGCCCTCGTCGGGTTCCCAGGCTACTGTTACCTGGAGGAAGTTCTTACAAGGAGATTTCAGGCACTGAATTTGCCGCATTTGCCAGCTAACGTCTTTATGGTCCTGGATAACTGGTGTCTGTAGCAAGTGAGCGACAGCCCAGCAATATAAGAAAGCGTCAACGCAACATTATAAAATGGGTTCAAACCACTCAAAACCATAAACACGGCCAGCGGAAAGGCCGCGGGAGAGCTCCATTGTCTCTGCGTCTCCGCCAGCACGCGTGTGTTCCCGCTGTTCCCCGCCTCACTCTGCACGGGGAACACTGCCATGGCACCGGCATCGTCATAGTAACAGCAGTCACATGACACCCTGTGCTGGATAAGACCAAGTCGCCATCGTCTCTCACCGTGCTCTATTCCTGCTACACCCCCCCCCCCACACACACACACACTTTTCTGCATGCCTCAGTGGGTCCTCGCTCCGCAGTTGCAACGTCAGTCACAAGCCCCAGATTTGCACAATCCAGTCATTGTGTGTCCGCCAGCAGCCCCACCTCCCCCACCTCCCTCCCCCACCTCCCCCCCTCCCTCCCCCCGTTTAAAGGGGACAAATGCAGGCTTGGAGGGGAAAGGGGAAATATGGGCCGTAACGTTCCTCCTGCCGGGCGGAGCGTGACACATATGGCTTCCTGCTGCGTCACAGCAGTGGTCATCCCCGGTGTTCCTAGTCAGCAGGGCTGTCCCTAGTCAGCAGGGCTGTCCCTAGTCAGCAGGGCTGTTCCTAGTCAGCAGGGCTGTTCCTAGTCAGCAGGGCTGTCCCTAGTCAGCAGGGCTGTTCCTAGTCAGCAGGGCTGTCCCTAGTCAGCAGGGCTGTCCCTAGCCAGCAGGGCTGTTCCTAGTCAGCAGGGCTGTCCCTAGTCAGCAGGGCTGTCCCTAGTCAGCAGGACTGTCCCTAGTCAGCAGGGCTGTTCCTAGTCAGCAGGGCTGTCCCTAGTCAGCAGGGCTGTCCCTAGTCAGCAGGGCTGTTCCTAGTCAGCAGGACTGTTCCTAGTCACCAGCTTCCCCTCGCCTTTCAGCTGATGTTTTAACATGTGCACTAGTCCAATAGCAACAAAACACTCAGGACGATATTCCTGATTCGTCAGTACGGAGCAAAATTTGATCTATTAAAAAGGTTAAACATAATCTAAAAATGAAGAACTGCGTGAATTAAAAGAGGATTAATAAAAGAGAATAAAAATTGAATCACATTCTTATAGAATATCACTAACCAAATAGAATATTAACTGCTTCTGATGCAAAGTGCCACATATTTCTGCAGCATTTAAAATGCAATTTGGTTACTGAAGAATGTGATTAACGGTTTCATATGGCTCTTATAATATACTAGGGTTGGGCCATACTATCGTCCCTCACTGATGGCTGACAGACATCACGATGTTGAGCAGACCGATTATTATTATTATTATTATTATTATTATTATTATTATTATTATTATTATTAGTAGTAGTTGGCAAAAAGTGTCAAAGTAGTGTTCCGTCAAAGGAAAGCCGGTGTCCATCAAAGGCTCTCCGAATTGCTGATTACTCACCTTGTCTTCCCCTCTCTCTCAACCACACACGCATCAACCAGAGGCTGCAGATCCTCTCATGCCCTGGCTGTCAATAATCTGCATTGCCGAACTACAGTGTAGGCCAACGCACATCTATCTCTCTGCACCCGAAACACCAGTTTTTATTTTGTAGACTACACCCACATGCTATTAGACAACGATTGCCTAGGCTATGCAAACAATGTATATTGGTATAACCAAGTGAGTTGCTGGAAGGAAATGTGCTTTATATGCTTAGTTCAAAATGTTTACACTATATAACTATATTCAATTTTGTGAGCTTAACAGCACGTGCATTTCCAAGGGGCTTCGCATGCGCAGTCAATGTGCATTGGTTCGTGTGGCCGACACACCAGCATGGAATTATAAATTCTCACGATGGTGTAGGCCACTTGTGCAGGCTACGATTCAGGCTACGACATAAGCTATGACATAAGCTACGATGCAGGCTACGACATAAGCTACGATTCAGGCTACGACATAAGCTACAATACAGGCTACGACATAAGCTACGATGCAGGCTACGACATAAGCTACGATGCAGGCTACGACATAAGCTACGATGTAAGCTACAATACAGGCTACGACATAAGCTACAATACAGGCTACGACATAAGCTACAATACAGGCTATGACATAAGCTACGATGCAGACTACGATGTAAGCTACAATACAGGCTATGACATAAGCTACGATGCAGACTACGATGTAAGCTACAATACAGGCTACGACATAAGCTACGATGCAGGCTACGACATAAGCTACAATGCAGGCTATGACATAAGCTATGACAGAAGGTATGTAGCCTGTGTTGTAAACAAAAATGCATAACTTGGCCTATAGGAGCGGTGTTCCTCTGCTGCTCCACATGATTTGACAGAGGGCGAACAACAGCACAGAGGCAAAGTGGTAGTGGAAGCCCAAAAGCCAACAAGGGTATTTGTATTATAGGCTCCAATGTTTAGAGTTGGAACGGACAAGTTCACCTTGCCCTTTATTGTGGACAGTGTAGCATTACAGAATTTGATTGTGCAAGACTTATTGACATCTCATCTTAGTATTTGATAGCAATCCAACTACCAGATTAATTAAGGCAGCACTTGCCGAACATGAGAAGGAAGAGCGGGCCGCACATAATACGTACGGTATGAGGCCTTCATGTGCCATTAAAAATATTGTAATTACAAGTTCCGTAATTAAGAATGGTCAAACAAAGTCTTAACTACTAAATACTATTGAGGAAACTAGCATTTTTATACACCAGAGTTGTCCAGTTGGAAACAAACGTGGAGCCATCAATCCAGACAATGCATACATAATGGTGGTGGTCGCAGCAACATGTCATATTGACGAAGCCAAACAAAAGCACAGCACAGACTGTTATACTAAATTATATAGTATTTTTAACATTCTCTGCTCTTCAAACTGTATGTCTCCAAAGCATTGTTATATTTAACCCTCCCCCTGTCCTTGGGTTTCAAATGCAATACCAGCAGAGGGTACCAACCACGACACGTCATATGTCCGTGTTGTGGTTGGCACCATCTGCTGGCATTAAAAAAGGTTAGTGCACCGGGTCATTTGGACCCATAGAACAGCGGGAGGGTTAATGTTTTTCAGAAAACATTCCGGTTAAAACAATGTTTTAGACAGGTAGTCCATGAATGCATGACAAGTCGTAATTAAAATTTCCGAATTCGGAAGTAGGATCTTACAACAAGCACTGGAACGCAGCAATACCAATGCTATGATGTTCTAGTGTCATAAATGTATTTCGCAGAACCGTTCTGAATGTGCTGTGCTGACGATTCCTGGGAATACAACAGGTGGGCTTTAAAGTAGGGCAAGGTCATTTTCTTGTCCTGCCATTCTGTACCACGTTTAAGAGAAATATCAAACCTGGGATAGTGTCACTTAAAAATATTAAAGATAAACCATGATGTGTGCCTGGAATTCCCCTTGCAATTGAACATCATCATATAAACACACTGTTTATTAAACAGTGAGCTGTTGCAGAAAGAGGGCATTTTGGGTGCACTTTAACAGTTGTTAACGAATACTTAAGCTTGGCACGGAAACACCGCATTGTTCAGGCATAAATATGTTGCCTACCTTGTGAGATGTATGAAAATATAAAAAGGCTAGAAGCACTTACAGTACAGTGTAACTATTATTTTTTCACTTCTATGTCATGTATTAAAAAATAATTAATTTTCAACCATTTAGGCTATTAGTGATTTATAAGTAAATGGTTTAAAATTAGTTATCTGCAGTTGATAACTCCCAAGAGACCCATCACTGTGCTGAAACTCCATAGCAACAAGAAAACGGGTTGTCATTGGGTGCCAGTGAAGAAGGTGTTTAAAACTTTAGGTTGAGTTGTACTCTTTGGGACAAAGTGAAATATTTCAAACGAGAAACTGGGAAACCGATGATAATTGCCCACAAAACAAATAAATAGCTAAACATTTCTATATATCAGCAGGATACTATTCAAGACTCATTTGATTTCAACCAACATGCAATGTGTGGGCCATGTGCAAACAAACACATTTTCCATTAGATTAGTGTTCGGTAATTAACAGGAACAGGGGCTTTACAGGTGGTCCTGTGCATGGCGTGGTTGAGGTTCCTTAAGCTGCATGGCCAACTCCTGCAGTCAGCGTTTACCCAAGCTCGAAAGCAGATTACCGTCAGTACAAATGAGAATTTAACTGACCCCCCTGCACACGTGAGCAAGTCACACTGTGTGAACAACACATGATATTCTAGTATGTCGCAAGCCACTCGCTATGGCTATTCGTCACAATGTTGTTATTGCAACAAATGTAGCGTTTGTTTGTTTGTTTACAGCCATCGATTCACGACAATGGAATGCATCACTTTGAACAGCCATATCAAGAGCTGCTCGTATAGATACAAGCATGAGGTAGGATAGGAAAGGAACACTTTATGGCCTTCAAGAAAATGTGTATTAGAATCTGGGCCAGTTAGGGGGCCCTAGTGGATACGATTTATAAGATGTTACCGTCCTCAGAAATCTATGTCAAACTTAACGAAAACATGTCTCTGCGTACGGGTTTTGAGGCCCCCCAGAGACCATTTCTCTTTATTACTGGCAATTGCATTCCTGTCACAGTGGTAGAGGATGAATCGTACACTACAGTAGCTTAGCTGAATTGCATCTGAAACCATTGGTTTGTGGTATGCAGTAATCGGCTTAAATTGTAGGCAGTGTTATATAGCGGTATTCACAAAGCTAATAAGAAAGAAAACAACAACAACATAATAAGTTATGATGACAAATATATTAGCTGCTGAAACAAACCACTAGATGCTAACGGAGCTAGGCTACCAGTGGCATGCTAAGGTCTTCTAACATACAGCTAACGTTCAGCGGATTGAGACCGAGATTAAGGTTATTATTTCTATAAATATATGAATGCACATACCTCTCGCTGACGAGGACCACGTCGGCATCGTTCCACTGCTTGAAAATAGAAGGGAGAATTCTCCGAAAGAGGAAAAAGAGACCGGGGAAAACTACGACACCGCAAGCCAAAACTTGCAACATCCTGCACTTGTCCCAAGAGCTGGCTGGCTGGCTAGCGACCTATGTCCTTCTTTGTATTCTAGCTCAAGCGCTTTTGCCACCCCTCTTTTAAGCCCCGTTTACAGACGACGTTTTGTCATTTTCGGTGGCCGGTACCGGGAATCACCGTGCTTGCTCACTGGACTGTTCGAGCGCTCACGCCACAATCCGGGCACCAGTGAGCGCAGTTTTCCCCTTGCCTCAGCAGCACAACATGCCTAACTAGAGATGGGCAACTCGCAGACGATCTGCTCTTCTCGAACGACTCATCAGAGTGAAGGGGAATTCGATTGATTCTGGATAGAATACAAACGAATCATATGGAGCCAAATTGAAGATAATTTTCTAACAAATATAGCATGGATGCGCAACCACAGTAGCCTAATAAATAATTATGTTGTGGTAAATAAAACGACATGCGTTTAACCCTCCCGCTGTCCTACGGTCAATATGACCCAGTGCACTATTGTTTTGTAACAGTAGCTGGCGCCAACCACAACACGGACATTTGACGTTCCGCAGTTGCCTCCCTTTGTTGGCAGTGCAGTGCAGTATAAAGCCTACAGCGGGAGGATTAACATGAATTGACTGAAATTAAATGATTAAATGATGATGATTAAATGAATGAAAATGAAATGAAATAACGTGACGGACAGACGACATTATAACAGTAGAAAATGCACAACACACTGATGTATGACATACATATGACGTTCATATGATGCATTTCTACTGTTTTGTAGAAAATGAATAACTGCCGAATAGCTTCTTTGTGGCTATTCTTCTCACTGAGGTTAAAATACATATATGTGCTGTTCTTACCCGGGTGCTAACCACATTGATTACCCAACCCTATAATGGGATACATATATAACTTAATATATTTTCAAATGATGAGTTACATAAAATGTCTTGATCAGTTCAGTTCAACCCTTGTATTTGACCAATCAGCGACAGGCATCCTTTAGGTGTTATGACAGCGAAAGCAACACAAAAACAACAATGGCCAATGACCACTGCTTTTATACTTCATAACCACCTGCATATCTGTATCCCTCCCATCTGGGAGTGTTGGTTTATGGTCATATTATATAGATGTAACCATCTTGTATCTCATAAACGTCAGCCTTGCTTGCGAAATACTGTATGTTCGATTGAAAGAAGGAACTGAAAGAAGAATTTGGTGTTACATTGTTTTCATTTTCAAACAATAATGATTGTATTGTACAGTATGTGGCACATCTGACTAAAATAAACTATCCAATGATTATACAATTGTATCAGTTAATTTAACGACTGACTCCGCTGGTTCATGGGTTTGTTCAATCGCTTGTATTTTATTTTAAAGCACCTGCCATTTTGAAACCGTTTTCAATGTCCAATCATATGTAAGGAAGTTTGATTGAAATGTATTGGCATACCTTTATGACAAACACTTTATTATTAAAGGTTTTCAGACTGATAACTCGCTTGACTTAACTTGATAATTTAAACTGTAGCTTGCAGATCAACACATTTAGCTCTGACAAAACAGCAAAATGTATAAACAAATTTAAATGTTGTGTTACGTTAGTGTGCGTAAGTAAATGTGTTGTGCATTCTGTCCATTTTGTTCCCTGGCATTTTGTTTTTAATATGGCAGTGAAGGACTATATCAGTAGGCTATATAGACATAGATGCTGATTGGGGAACATGTCTGACACCCACCAAAGCGTACCTGTTGCATCATTGTTTGCCCAGGAAACCAGTAACAAAATGATGCACACATCATATTGAGGGTGCCCCAGGATGATATCAGGAGGCTAATCCACCTCAGGCATGAGTGCCAGTCTAAGAAGTGCTGTTTTTGAGGGACCCAGCTTATTTAAACTTTTACAGATCTCAATTGTTTACACACTAAAATTGGAACTATGCCCACAGTGATGAAAATGTGAAGCTCCTTCGTCAACAGCAAATACTATTTCTTCAAAACTAAACACAGATCCTTTGTTTTCACTCAAATATCAATTCTAAAGAAATGTTTTGCATAAATGTCATAATTTTGCACAATTTTCATTCCTTTACATAATCAATCCCCTTAGCCTATTTGTTCACATGGAAAACACTGGCTTTCAAATGGCAAAGTTGTTATCACTCACAGCACACATGCTCAAACTGAATTGGCTAAACTTTTCATTGATTTGTCAGATAATAAATTACATGAGGTGACCTCTACAAAACAAAACAATGGAGCTCAGAGTAGGAAGAGGACGAGGAGGTGAGCATGTGGTGGATGATGTAGTGTTAAAATCCAAACATTACATGTAACATTGGATGATCCATGGGTTGACTGTGGCTGAAGCTGGACAGTGAGCCTGTTATCCAAGCTTTTAGAAGTGAGAATGTAAGTAACTTCTTTCTACTGCAGTAATCTACAGACAGTCACTGGAATACACTACCGGGATGCAAAGTGTACAGTGATATTATTGTGTCTTAAGGAATGTGTAGCTTACTCATACTGCATACTTTATTTTCACAGATTTGATGACCAGCAAGTGGTGGCAGAGCTACAATATTCACAGATGAGAAAGTGACAGCTAATAATAAAAAAAAGATAAAGAATCTGCAGAATTTTATACACTTCATGCTAAAACATACAGAGTATTTTGATGGTTGTGCTTCATCAATCAATGCTTAATTCATTCAATGCTGGTTGAATGAAAAAGCCAGTTTTGAGTAAGTGATTTGTGTATCGCAAAAGGTTAACAATTGCTTTGCTTTATGTGTAGAGTTTTGAAAAAATTGACCTGTACAATATTTTCAGGAAACGCGTTTAAACAATCAAGAAACTGTAACAGGGAATGTTGTTCCAATACTAATGGGGGCACTCATAAAGATAATTAGTATTGTAGCATGTCCACATCCAGAAAACATAACAATAATACAATTATATACTGAACAAATTATAATCAGTTGGATAGTGAACACTATGCCTCACAATCCATGTGCAAAAACAAAGGATGGCTGATATTTACACTGCTGAATGCTTGGCTAATAACAACACAAGGTATGTTAATATATTTTTAGTTGAAGAAACATTTCAACACTAACCAATGTCTAATTATGGTACAGTATTTTACAATGTAGGCTAATCCATATCTCTAAATGGCATAACCATTTCCTTATTACAGTTCCTTGTAGAAAGAAGAATCAGAGAAGTTTCTTTTTACAGTACTTTATCTATATAGGTTTCTATTTTTAGGAAACAGCCATGTCTGACTGGGTCAAGTGAAAAGCTATTTTCTTATACAACACACAACACATAACTTGTTATGAGTTATACATATATTTTATTATGGTTTGTATACAGTGATGTGAAATGTAGTTTTAGTTTTTCTAATTTAGAAAAATATGTCCTAAATATTTAATGCTAATGTACCTTTGTTCAGTTTGCTTTTACATTTTTGTACTATCTTGACCACATTTTCTATCCTTACAATTATTGACATGCCTAGACATATAATTTACTTTCTATAACTTATTACCTAATACTTAATATTGTGGTTATAAATAAACAAATGAGAAGGCGTTTATCAGTTATAATACCATATAATAAGCAGGTTTCAGATGTTATTAACATTAATACAATTGGATAATCATTGGATAGTTTATTTTAGTCAGATGTGCCACATACTGTACAATACAATCATTATTGTTTTAAAATTAAAACAATGTAACACCAAATTTGTCTTTCAGTTGCTTCTTTCAATCGAACATACAGTATTTCGCAAGCAAGGCTGACGTTTATGAGATACAAGATGGTTACATCTATATAATATGACCATAAACCAACACTCCCAGATGGGAGGGATACAGATATGCAGGTGGTTATGCAGTATAAAAGCAGTGCTTAGGAAATATCCACTGGCCTTACCAGGAAACAAGTTTCAGTATCACCTTGTCATCTTCTCAGGTAAGTGGTGCGTCTTTCCATCTTTCTTCTAGAATTCATAATGGAAAGAAACTGGATTTACTGTATGTATGTAATAGACCTCCTCTCATTCTATGATTGGAGGTGTTTGCTAGAAAAATAAATACTGTCCATTGTGTCACATTATAGCTGTGGTACAGTATGGTTAAAGACAAATCTTCCAAGATTTAATTTTAAAATGTTTTCAAATAATTTAATGTTATGGACATTTATGATGTTGCAAATATGCTAACCTCTTTCTTTTGTTCACATGGGCCCATGTGCCCCTCTCTCCTGGGAACATCTTTCAGAAGACTTAGGAGAACATGACTGCTGTGAATCTGTCAAATGTTCTGTTGGCTGCTTGCCTTCTTAGCACAGGTATGACAACCTGTAGATTTAACCTGAAGAAAACACAGAGCAAGAAATGAATAATCAGTTGTCTCAGAGTATTCATTAAAGTGATATTTAACATCAGTATATCTTTTAACTCTTTTGCTCCCATTGCTTGCCTTTCATCCACTTGCTGAAATTCAGAATTTGTTTGCTTTGTTCTCTATGAGCGAAACATATTAGATCTAATATTCATAGGTCTATTATACCATTTGCTAACTCTTCGAATCATAGACGCAACCTGAAATAAAATGGAACCCAATGGAGGTGGAGAATACAGTCAAATCAAATACAGCAACCAAGTGCATTATAGTAGTTCACCCCAAACGTTACATGTAGGGGTGCTCCATTGTGGTTCAGTGATGTGTTATTGAAGTTCAGTATCACTTACGCTGTGCTTGGGTTTCAAACGCACCACCAGCAGACTGCATGTCATATGTCTGTGTTGTGTTTGGCGCCCTCTTCTGGCACAAAAAGGAAAGTGCACTGGGTCATTTTGACCCATAGGACAGCGGGAGGGTTAAAGAATTTTTGTGATTAAACAGAAACTGGCTATTGCAATCTGTAGATTATGGTTACTCTTGTAAGCCGTACTTAATAACATGACGTCCCCAACATACATGATGTACTGTAACAGCCGGCTGATTTTAGAATTATATTATTATTATTATAGTATGTTATTACAATAATTATAATTACATACACTTTTTTCTTCTGCTCATCAAACAACCAGCTATTCTGTGCATAGCACAGATTCCAACACCTCCACCAGGCAGCACAGAAACCACAACTGTCCTCAGCACCACCGCAACTTCACAACCAACTTCCACGGACAATACTGCCACGACCACAACGGACAATACTGCCACGACCACTACAATCAATACTGCCACGACCACAACGGACAATACCGCTACGACCACTACCGACAATACTGCTACGACCACTACCGACAATACTGCCACGACCACAACGGACAATACTGCCACGACCACTACCGACAATACTGCCACGACCATGAGCGGCACAATCAGTACACCCATGACCAGTTCCACCACGGCTGATACCTCCACCACTAAAGAGATCCAAACCACACCAGTTCTGGAGGGCAATACCGGGCTGTCTGGTGGGGAGATAGCAGGCATTACTATTGGCTCAATTGCAGGAGTGGCTGCAGTGGGTGAGTTGGGCATGATATGGGCACGATCATGAGAATCATTTTCTCTTCCTCAATTACATGCCATTTATAATTAACCAACATGTAAACCAAAAATAAATATTACATAGATAATAAAGGGTGTTTATTGGTGAGTACACAAATGTGTGCATGCAAAGTTATGTGATATAAAGTGCATGTTTATTATACTTTTGTATAATATGTATGTGTTGCCACTTTATCTCACTCCTGCTTTGCTTCTGTCACCCAGGTGGTGGTATCTTCGCTGCCCTGAAGTACACTGGGAAAGTATGAGATCATCCTTTGATAGCAGAGGTGGTAGATTAGATAAGTGTTGATCTGATGGTGGAAACGTTTCCCTAAATGAACGCGACACATTTACAGTAACGTAATCATATATGAACCATATTAGATACAGTGCAATGGACCCTTTGGAAGCAATGACAGAAATTGTTGCTTGCAAAGCCCTTTGAGACTAGGGGCTTTACAAATACAATTGACTTGACTTGACTTGAAAGGAAACTATGAAAATATTAATCTTAGAAATTGCAGTAATTATAACAGAGACTCAATCAATGAAGGAGGATTATCACCCATGTTGAGTAGATAATTGACTACTTAGTTTCACCTGTCCATTGTCCATTGGTCTCTTTTCCTGCTTTGTCTATTTACTGTAAGCCCTTGAGTTTATCCTGTCCATGTCAATGATTGTTAGTGTGAGTTCCTCCATCATGTATTGCGTTTTTTGATGTTCTGTGTTGTGTTGTGTGATTGGGTTTGTTTTCATGACAATGGCAATTTTGGGTTTATTGTAATTGATGGGCACAAAATTAATCAGAATGATGAGCATATTTATATAAGAATGTCACACAAGATGGCACCATTGGCAATAAAAGCATATAACTAACTCTAAAGACTTGAATAGGTTTGTACATGTTTAAGATTGTTTGTACATGTTTAAAACAAAATACTATTACTTTAAGGGCTTCTGCAGATTAAATTTGTGTGTGTGATTACGGCAAATATGTGCTTATTTAGTCGGGCCTGTTGGACTTTAGACTGGATCAGGCGCTGGGGACTTTATGATATAGTCATTATGTGTAACTGAACTGTAAATAGAGTGATTGGTGAATACACTGACACAATCACATAGCTACTTCACTCTCAAGCTGGGCAAGATGTGTGTGTGGGTAATACGTTGTTGTGAATATATACACATATGAAAAGGTGTAATATTTACCTATACAACAACCATTTAGACAGCTAATAAATAATAAAGAACTCTTTGTTAGTGAATGCCATTCTTTTTGCACCATTAAAACACATGGTAGACCACGTTGTGATCCCCAGAATCCCACCACTATTGTAACATATATATATATAATACGAAATTACGCATATATGGTTAAAACAAATAATGGACAAAAGCATGAAAAGTCTGAGTAAAGAATTTGTTTATTAAGGATTTGTTTTCCCATATTCTTCTCTGGATCACTAATCCTATTTCTCATTAGTTAATTTCAACACATTTTCTCTGAATGGATATGTTTGGGGGCATACACAAAATCAATACACTTCCTCAGATTCACACTGCACCATTTAAAACATGAGGCAGGTATGTTGCATATAATATGCATGCTAGTTTAGGACCAGCATCCCATATACATTGTAAGGAGTGCAATGTAAGGGCTTCCCACCTTGGCATACTGTATACACCACTGAATACCTTGCCCAAAATATGACTAATGTCTATAGTACTAATGCTTTCCTTAGCTCAGAGTGTGGGGAGAATGTGAGAGTGTGTGTTAGAGAGAGACACTGTGTGTTTATTTGGGAGTGTGTTGAGCAAAGAGACACTGACAGCAGGAGTACAATCATCATGCATGTGTGCGTGCGTGCGTGCGTGCGTGCGTGCGTACGTGTGTGTGTGCATTTCTGCAAGTGTTGAACTTCAGTGACAGAGAAAACAGGATTTGTGATACATATCTGAGAATGTGCACATATTGAGAACAAACTAAAAGTCAACATGCTGCTTCATAAACAAGAGGCAGGCATGATGTAATACGTTTGTGTAGAACGTGGCTGAGCTAACAGAATAATTTTCCAGTCATTCACTTGATTTTAGTCTAATAACAATGAAGTACTGTATATTGTAACTGTTGTACCTCATAGGCGGGTTGACATTCAATATTGTCCTAGTACAGTATGCTATTTTTTGCCAAAAAGACAACATTATACAGGCTAATACTACATCCACATACCACATATAAAGAATTTATTACATTTGTTTTGATTACATTTTTTAAATACAAAAATACGTGTGGTTGCATTTACAGGGCCATTTACTTACTTTTTAGAGTGATTTGCTAAGTGATAACAAATACATTAATGGTAATGCATGGTAATTTAATTAGTTATTGTGTTTAACAGACTCCTGCTTATAGAAATATACTAATTTAACCCTCCTGTTGCCCTTCTTATATCTCATTATGCCACCAGATGGCGCCACCTAATTGTGTCTGATTGTGTCGTTCTCTTTATTGTCATTGCTGTGTGTATTTATTTCTTTATTAATAATTAATGTATGTATTTGTTTGTTTTTATGTGCCTTTTAACCCTCCTGTTGTCCTCAGGTTTCAAACTCACATCTTGTTGTGCCAACAGTGCACATCATATCTCTGTGTAAAATGTAGAATTAGGATTGGCGCCCTCTATCTGCCACAAAGAGTTAGTGCTTTGGGTCAGTTTGACCCAGAGTAAACAGGAGGGTTGAAAGGATAAAACACTGTAAAGTGGAAGAGCAAAGTTGCTATTAATGGCATTTTAATAGTCTCTTGACATTAATGGTGTGTATTATGTAATTCAGTAATCATGAATAACACTGCTGTTTACACAGCTTTTTGTTTGCAGGCTGGGTCATGCATGAACCACATGAGCACAGCATCAACAGAAAGCCCTTTTCAATCAATCTTCAATGGTCTCACCACATCCCTGACTTTCCCTTCTTCTGTTTTTGAGGTTTTCAAACGCATATGCTGGCACCTTATTGTGCCACCATATGGCCCCACCTGATTGTCTGATTAGTTATTTTTAGTGTCAGTACTGTGTTTATTTATTTCTTTATTTCTTTATGTGTTTGTTTTTTCGTGCGGTTTAACCCTCCTGTTGTCCTTGGGTTTCACACACACTGCCTTGTTGTTACAGCAGTGCACATCATATGTCTGTGTAAGATGTAGAGTTAGGTTTAGCGCCTTCTGTTGGCACTTAAAAGTAGTGCATTTGGTCAGTTTGACCCGGAGGACAACATCAGGAGGGTTAAAAGGTTGCCATTGAACCCCATTATATCTGGTATGGTATGGACGGGTAGGCTATACGCAAAATTTACTGTTTTATGTGCCCCTTTTACGGCCTTCCCTGAATCCAATCTGTCGGTCCGGGCCACGAGATGACATGGGGAGATGGCATCGGGACGGCGGTGATGTCCCAATGTGTCGGAATCCTATAAACCCAGCCTGGCGGATTGTGTTACCGCTGGAAACGCCAGTCGGCCGCAAGCTGATAAGTCGATCTTTTTCCTCCTCACAAACAGATCCTCTGTCTCTTAACCCGGAAACCTTATATGTTGATTCGTCAGTGTTTATGACCCACTCACCTCGTGTAGCGCACACGGTGCCATGTCGAGTGGCCTGTACAGTGGACCTAGACATGCATAGGCGTAGTGTTGTAAAGTATGTCATAGGTACATAGACACGCATGGCTACACATCCTCAATGTTAGGGGGAGGTGGGGAGGATGTCGATAAGGGCAGAAACTTTAGCTTTTGTGGTGTTTTGTTGGATTCATGCCGACGACATTGAATTATGCAGAGTGCATTGACTATACACTGGGTGAAATATAGATACACACACACGCCACACACTGAAGTAGACTAATCCTGAAAGGAGACCATCTCATATCAGGATTACTTACAGTATTCCTACTAATACGGTCTCATCGCGCACAACACGCTCCAGATAGGCTATCCAGTTGTAAACAAGATAAACCTAATTGAATTTATCAGACGTCAACCCAATTCTCTTATTTGTGTAGCCTCTAGGCTTATATAGTTTTGAGTTGATCAAAGCAATGTTTTAAACCTAAAAATTACTTTTAATGTGCGTTTTAAGCATACACCCAACCACGTGAGATAGTTAGGTTTCCTGTCATTTGGCCTAGCTACATTATGAATGCGGTATTTTGTGGCATATCCGTGGAGAAACGGGTGTAGCGGCCATCATCATTTCGCTGCACAATTCATCTAGAATTAACGGGCACGTCCGCACTGCACCGTTTGCGCCCTGATATTGCAGTGTAAACTCCAATAAGCCCTCTTTGCTGTGGATAAAAGCATTATACCTTCAACTCATTTATTTGCTTTTTATCACGTGTAATCTGAATGCAGCTGTCGACTACCATGGAACTTGTTTTACATCCGTTTTATATAGGCCTAATAATACATTCCTTTGTTCTGCCATTACTCTACCGAACATGATTATAATTTACACAAAATATCCCTCCTGTTGTCTGCCGGGTTAACCTGACCCAACGCACTAGCTCTTTGTGGC
>JAODUG010037172.1:0-17761 GCA_027564795.1 Aphredoderus sayanus
GAGGGTTAAGTGACTCTTGATACATTTTCATAAGGCTGACATTTCTCCAGTAGGCACACTCACATGATGTTATGGCTGTTCTAATACGCCATTTACAGGGAAGACCAGACCTCTCTTCACCCTGCTTGGCACACCAGCACAAACCACAAATGTATAAATGAAGCCAGTACAGACAGCCATCTAGCACCATTACCACTAAATGCATCACAAACCATACCACTTAGCCTAGGGTTTAACCAAGTCTGCTGGCAAACTAAAGTGATGCCTAAGCAGGCCATTCTATTTTTAGGATAAAGTATTAAATGAGGCATAAAGGCAAAAGCAATGAGTGTAACCGAAGACTCATTTGTCTGGTTTCGAGTGAAGGAATGACTCATGAGCAAGTGCTCCAGTGAAATCATTCACCCAAGTGTATTCTGAGCTAGTTTGAGCAGACGTCCGAGTTCAAGCAAATGACTACCGCATTTGATTTGTCCTTTACTGTATTCACCTGGAAACACCTTGAGGGGGCGGTTTATCTCCAAGCTCAAGACCAATGCCCTGGCAGTAATGCTGAAGATCTGCCTTGGGGTGAAGTTTACACCGTCATTCACTTGGAAGCTGAACCCTCCAGACATAGCCCCTGATTGGCAGAAGAAGAAAAAAAGAATATTATGCTCACCTATGCCAAACTTGGATGTTTGCAAGAGTCCAAAACATTTCCTTCCTGATTTCTGTCATCTGACTCATATTCATGCATGAAGAATTGTCAGAAAGGGCAGTAATTATAAATACCATTAAGGCTCACAATTAGACACATTACCCCTCACATGCACTTCTCTTGCATGGTTGTAATTATTACAAAACAGATTTTCGAGGCAGTATACATTAGCATTCGAGTCATGTTAAAGTAAACTTATTCTCATGACATTTACAACTAATAATTTCTGAACCTTTGTTTTGTACAGTATATACCTGAAAATTAATTAAATTGTGTGTGTAAGACTGTGTGTAATGTATTTACAGTCAACACAGATAAACCAAGGCCCTTTTCATAAATGCAAGAAAAGAGGTCCTTCATTGGACACCCATTGCCAAGGCTATAATAGTATTGCCTGGTGCGGTCTGCACCACTTTGTGTGTGTTCTCAATTATAGAACTAGGGCTATGTAGAAACACCAGATTAAGTTTTCAGTACGCACACAGCTAGCCCTAGCTAAAATCACAGATTCTACCTTTAACTGCCAACGCACCCACACCTCACCATTGTGAACAAACAGCAGCTGCCCCTGGTCTATGTGAGCCTGGGTGAAGTTGAGCACTGCCCTCATGGGGGCACTCTTCAGCGCCAGATGGCCATTGCTAGGGGGCATCACCATGAAGCTGAGCTCCGCGGCCGGCGAATCCAAGTCCTCGGCTCTCAAGTCGTCGGTCCTGATCTGGGTCACAGAGGACACCCACACCTGGACACACAGGGAACAAGGGCACAGTGGTTCTGGAATAGCTTGTTACCACTCTGATCTGAGGTGCGTTCAAAACAGCAAATGATTGCAAATGTTCATGAATGTTTTTAAACCCTTTTTTTTCTTTGAGTTCACTGCAAATGTTTGTGCACACACAAAAATGGTCTGAGGAGGAGGCAGTTCTCGGTGAACAAACATGGATGCTGGACTATGGAAAATGTGTTTACAGATGGGAGTACACAAGTTTGATTTTATAGAATCTTTCCATTTTATCTACAATAAATAAAGTGGTTAACGTATCTATCAATCGGTCAGATTATACTTTTTCGAACAGCATCTTTCATGTATACCATGATAACATTATCAACCCTGTTTGCATTCCACCACAGTACTGCCATATTCCTCTCAGCGCTGTGCTGAGATGACTCAGTTTCAAATAAAGTGTAACCTACATCTAAGAACATGGCAGAGGACCTAGGTCAATATTGGTTTTGGGTATTGTTTCACTCATTTTAAACAACATGTATATCTGGCAAAGTGGATATTTTGATTGACTACACACTTGTCTTTGCCCTTAATGGCTTTTTCCAGTGGCAGAAACACACACACCCTCTCCACACAAGATACACTTTATGAGATTTCCTCTAGTCTGAATCTGTACGCATTGCACTATAACACAACAGTGTCCCAATGTTTAGTCACTTGCCACAGGATGTCGCAGTGGGACAAGGCTTATAAACACCAGCATGAGTCACCAATTTCAAAGCGAGGTCAATTTAGCAAACAGCCGTCTAGACTCCATTTCAATCTTCGTAATACGGTGGGAGGCCATCTGCCACATCTGGCAACAGATAAGTCTATAAAAGATACAACTGCTATCTTGGATTGCTCGAGTTGTTGCTGTACTGTAGCAGAGAAAATTAATTCACAGAGCACAGACTGACAGAAGATACTGTAGTCTGATCTAATGTGTAGTCAACTGTTTTGTTGCAGCAATTTTCTTCTGTGCGAGTTTGTGTGTGTGTCTGTGTGTGCACCCCAGAGCTTATCCTGACAATACACTTAGTTTAGTAGCATTCCAGTGTTTATAGCAGTCAGTTGTACGCAGAACAAATCCATGACAAATGGATGCCTGACATGATGATATGTAGTGGCAGAGAGCCACCTAGTGGACATAGAGTGTTTTTACCACTATTAGCAGCACACAATGCACTATACACAGTATATCAAATGTATTCTCATTCAAACTAATAACAGCTGTACTTTCTTTAGAACATCAGCTACTAAGAGGCCCTGGCTATAATATATAACTGCTGGTCTTTCTTAACATAAACACTCTATGTTACTGTATGTACACTATGTATGAAATACAGTGTTAATTTCAAGCAATACCAGTGAACAATTTTGTACCAGAATGCTGTTGATGGAGCGCCAGTAAAATATCCATAATATAAAGCATTAATCAAAGTCCCTTTAAAGAAAACAACTCATAACTGCCCAATGAAGATACTGTATAGAAGACCGGGGTCATTCAAAATGTATACCCCGTGACTGTTCAGGGCTAGCGTAAGATTTGAGGGCTGCAAGCCCCCTCAACTCTCCACCCTACACATAGCAAACATACCCCCACCACCACCCTCCAGGCTACCATGGCAACGTCTCAGACAGGAGGCTTGGCGCTACAGTTACAGAAAGCAGGCTTGGGGGGTCTAAATATAGGTCGGCGCTGCTCCCTCACCCTGAGGACCCTGTTGGCGGCGATCACAGGTGGCTCGTCGTTGACAGCTGTGACCTGGACGTGCACCGTGCGGGCAGCGCTGTGCTTCCTCAGGCCCGTGTCGTTGGCCGCCACGGCGAAGCGGTCCTCCGGCGCCTCGCTGCTGTCGTGCACGTAGTAGATGAACTCCTGCTCCACCTGTTGGGCGCAGCAGGAGGGACCGTGCGGTTATTACAACCACTCTGGAGGGAGGGGGGGGGGAAGATGACTTCTGGGCAGCATTTAGGGGCCGCTTTTATCCTATTTTAAACAAACAAAAAACTGTAACACTTCACAAAACGTTAAATGACACCCTGTGCCATTAATGGAAGCCATGCCTAAAGAAATGGCATTACAGACACACCCAGCTATTTACAGTATTAAGTCTACATATGGCCATCAGGTGCAATTTGTTGCATAATCATGTATAATCATAATCATGCCATGCAACAGCAGGGCTGTACGCAGACTGGGTGAAATGCAGAGGTCCAAAAAGTGAAAATGTGTGCTTGTGTGTCAGAGAGAGAGCTAGCAAGAGAGAAATAAAGAGAGAGGGAGAGGGAGAGAAATAAAGAGAGGGTAGGAGAGGGAGAGAAATAAAGTGAGGGAAGGAGAGAAAAAGAGAAAGATACAGAAACAGAGAGAGAGAGAGATACTGCATTGATTATCTGTGTGTGTTTTATGCGAAATTAGGTTCTATTCACTGAACTTCACTGCATTGAATGAGCACAGAAAGAAACTAGGCTACATTCTGAAAACGTACTGCATATCAACTGCAAACAGAGACTAGTGTAGCACTGATAACAATACTTTAAAATGCAGTGTCAACAAGTTGGCTATGGCAATGGTGGAATGCACTGGTCATAATACTAGTCTGAAATTGTTGTCTGTAATAAGTAATTTTACATTAACTATAAAACTTTGAGTTTGTATGGCCATGGTGAGATTGTTTTTACAAGTATGCTATAATAAAATAATGTTTTCAGTGATAATGCATAGGTTTTATAGGTCTTATTCTGTATGTCTCTTTGAACTTTGGTGGTGAGACCATTGAGACAACATTGTAAATGGCACTTCAAATGTTACATTTAGATGCAAGACATAAAGGAGATGAAGGAAATATGAGCTAACATTTTCAGCAAACACTAATCGTATCCCAATAGCAATCCAACAAGGTTTAAATATGTGTTGTCTAAACATTAACAGGAATTAACAGATTTACAGTGGTCAGTACTTTTGATTCATATAAAAATGCTGCAAAAGAAAATCACAAGTTACTTTCTATTGACTTATAATTGCAAACCTTCTCAGAGATTATCATAACAAAGTAAAAGAAAGAAAAATAAATAAATAGATTCATCAGAGATCTATGGTTAATACTACGAAAGGTCACTGGATGAGTTACCAAGGTAAACTACAAGGACAGAAAACAGAAGTCTGTAATAATTCATTTTAGGAACATCTGCATGTTCAATTTGCATCATATATTTAGTACTGCTTTACTTTTTTTATTTTGAAATCAAACATTAACTGATTTATAAAAAGTATTCTACAGAGTAATCAATAATCTCCAATTATTATTCTATGGCAAAATCAAATGATATTCAAAGATTTATAAATATTCTACAGCTAAATCAATCATATTCAATGATATACTGTATAAATATTCTACAGCTAAAATCAATAATATTAATGATTTATAAATATTCTACAGCTAAATCAATCATATTAATGCTTTATAAATATTCTACAGCTACAGTAAATCAATCATATTTAATGATTTATACTGTAAATATTCCACAGCTAAATCAATCATATTTAATGATTTATAAATATGCCACAGCTAAATCAATCATATTAATGCTTTATAAATATTCTACAGCTAAAATTAATCATTAATGATTCATAAACATCCCACAGCTAAAATTAATCATTAATGATTTATAAACATCCCACAGCTAAATCAATCATGTTTATGCTTTATAAATATTCTACAGCTACAGTAAATCAATCCTATTTAATGATTTATACTGTAAATATTCCACAGCTAAATCAATCATATGTAATGATTTATAAATACTATTCTCCAACACAGCTTTAGACAGATAACGTGTCTCACCTGCCTCCGGCTGAAAGACGATATGGCCACGCCCGGGTAGCGGGAGTGCTCAATGTGGCCGTGCAGCGGAGGCCCCGTCACGCTGTACAGGAAGTTCACTCCGGCAAAGTGCGGGTTGGTGACCGTTAAAACCTCCCGGGTCAGAGCCTTGGAGGCGCCTTCGTTCAGCGTGAAGTTCGACACCTGCAGCGGGATGAGGCGGGGGATGACGTCAACGGACATTCTGATCCCGCCCACGTCGGTGACGCCGTTGGTGGCGTCGAGCGTGAAGGCGTCGCTGGTTTTGTTGGGCTCCGTCTGCAGGTACTGGATATTGCCGGCGTTAATGTCCTCCTGGGAGAAGGTCCGGACGGTTGACACGTAGCGGCCCTCTGCCTCCACGAAGCGACGGAGGTAGCCGTTGGAAGGGGCCACGCGGACGGTGAACACTATCTCAGACGGCAGGTTGTCCTCGTGAGTAACCTGAAACAAAATATTATCAGCATGCACAGAGAATGGTAAGCTAGTGGACCACAAGGAAAAAATTTGTGAATTTGACAAAATCTTACAAATCGCTTACTATACCTTTAATTTGTTCTCATTTATTATTACTATTATTATTATTATTATTATTATATTTTTACCAGTGCAAAATAAAGCCTTTATCTAAGCATTTCATTTAAATAATTTTACTGTTAATGCTACAGTATGTATAATAGCATCTCTGTATTAGTGGGTTTACAGCCAATTGCCTCACGGGCAGGGGAGTACATTTACACAGTACTGTTCTACTGGAGATGACTGAAAATGTTTTAATTCTTTTTGGATAAGTACTCACCTCAAGTTTTGTTTCATCGATCTTAACTGGTTTTCCCTCTTCCACCAGTAGTGTATTGTTATTTTGTAGAATAGGTGGCCTCTGGTGGCTTTCCAGGTAAACCTTCACATTGATCTGGGCGGTGACTTTTAGACTTTTGGCCTTTACTGTCACATTGAAAGAGTCTGCCAGGTGGTTGCCATCATTGTGCCGATAAGAAATTAGGCCATTCTTTAAGTCATACTGCGTGAATGAATCTACTTTAGTTTTATGGCTATAGAGTCCTCCATATTTGGGACCATCGTGTACACTGATGTTGATCTCATGGCCCTCTCTGATGTCCAGGTTCGAAATTAAACTAAAATTACTTGTTGAAAAGGTGACAGAGTGCCCCTTCTGCACCAACAGCCCTGTGTTGTTGTCAACTCTCAAGAAAGGGTCATGGGCACTGATGTCCAACAGGCTTGAGACAAAATGTTTTCCGTCTGACACAAAGAGAACAAAACGTCCAGTACTTACACCTTTGTGGAGGAACAACACTCGCTTTTGCTCAAGGTCTTCCTGATGAAACTGAAACAGCCGATGAGATGTGTCGTTCACCAGCACCAAGTCTCCCATCGGTATACCTCGACGGGTGTAAACCAATCGGCCGTCATTAAAGTCAGAGTCTGCGTCATGGTAACACAAATCTTCTGCAGTGAGCAACCTCTGTCCATCTCTTACTACTTGGAAAACCTTATCAATAACACGTACCGGCTTTTGGTCATTCACTAGCTGAATGGATATGTTAAATGTTCCCTCTTTGGATCCAATGTCATCATCTGAAGTGGAGGATTTGAAGTCTGGGCTGGTGGATGCTATGAAAGTGAACTCGTCCTGAGTTGTTTCGCTGTCGTCGTGAATGTAAATGATGCGTTCCTCCAAAATGTCTTGATTGCTAAATGAGATGATGTTGTTGTAGCTAGCATTAGAGTTTGATTCACTGATGCGGGCTAATGTTCCATATCTGGGGCGGCTTATGACAGTATAGTACATTTCCGTTGTGCTTAGAGACTCTGCAAACAACTCATCTTTTGTAATCAATTTACTTTCCCCCTCCAAAAGTGACAGACCCTCATTTTTTATAAAAACACTATTGACATCAGCCTTTATCGAAATCTGGAAAGAATAGCTTTGTGATACAGCATGTTTAGAAAATACTTGAAATTTGAACTTGTCAGTTGTGTCCTCAAAAGGCCTGTCAACGAGCTCATAGTGCACTTTTAGATTTGTGACATTCCTTTGGCTAAAGGTTGCATTCTTCCTAATGATTGCAGTATCTAACAGGAGTCTTCCCTTCTTCGGTGTGGTGAGAACCTTAAAGTAAAGTTCATCCTCTGAGATAGCTGCACCATCTGCTGTAGCATGAAGATGCTCAGAGTCCAGTGTTACTTTTCTAACTTTGTCCATTTCTACAATTACATTCTTCACAAGGTTGTATCGGACCCATTTTACTGTGATCGGGAACAGAAGTTCAGTAGTTGCCCTTGCAGCAACAGTAACCCTGCACTTAAAAAAATCTGTTGTGTTCGACATCTGAATTTCTTGGAAAGTGTTAACATATCTGAGTCGCTCTTTTTCAAGTAGCTTTTGAGAAAATGAATCAGTGGGTCTCCATTCACCACTTGAGTGGAGCCTCTGGAGTTCCCCATACTGGGGGAGTTCAATTGCATCGTACCGAATATCAACTACTTGTTTTACAGCATTCGTCTGCACAGCCAGCTGTTTGGAACCAATCACAGCAGACTCTCCTTGAGTAATCTCAAGGCCTGTGTTGTTGGCAATCCTATACTCCAGAGCTATGGCCATAACTCTGAGAACTACGGTGTTGCTTACTTTTTCCCCATCACTAACCCTTAATACTATTCTCGAATTTCTCACCCCAGTGTGAACATAGAACACCTTCAGTTCCTCCAAGTCAGAATAGGAGAAAGCGGTCACGCCTGTGCCAGGGCTGTTCTCATTTTCCAGGTACCCCGCGTCTGCATTTAGGTTCCCCAGCACTGAAAAGACCAGGTCTCTGTACTGGCTGTCAATGTCAGTGGCCCTCAGAACCTCTGTTGTCAGGTGTTTCTTTGAGTTCTCTAACAGGACGAAGAGATTACCTTCAGGGAGACTCAATTCAGGGGCATCGTTGGTGGGGGTTACAGTGATATTGTATCGGTAGAATGTTTTCCCCCTCAAGTAATCAGGGACATGTTTCCTACTGCTCGAATAAATTGAAAATATAAAGAAGTCCTCCAGCTCTTCTGAGCCACCATGAATATACATCACCCGTCCATGCCAAAGGTCTAACATGCTAAAGGTGTTTTCCTCTTGGTCCTGGTCCACATCAAGTCTTATCTGACCATGTATCGGTTGCTCTTGAAGTTTAAACATAATCTGCGACTGACGAATGCCAAGCTTCTTGAAGTCCAGGAGAACCTTGATATGTTTGGAATCCAGAGATGCTCGACCACCCTCGGCCACTACAAGGTTTTTGAGCAGCATAAAGTTAGAGCCATACCTCCTGTCTAAGCCCTTAGCAAGAGTAGACATGAAAAGTGCTGGTGTTGGAGTTACAAACACAAACTGGGCCGGAGGAACGGTGACTGGGTGGATCGTAGTGGCAGGTTCTGGTTCTTTTTCCGGTTCACAGCCAACTGAAATGTCCTTGGTAACCACAGCAACAGATAATCCCATATTGACCCCATTGACTTTGATGTTTTTCAGACATCCCTTCAGAGAGCCTCCTCGGGCACGCTTTCCAGAAACAGAGAGCAGTCCCATCTTTCTGACCTCAGATCTGGTACTGTCATCAATGCCGCCAATGAAAACAGAACCTTTAAGATGGAGAGCTTTTGAGCGAGAACCGATTGTGCTTTTCACCACCTCTTCATCAACAGTTAGTTGGAAGCTTTTGGAAGTAAAGTAGAACTTGACAGAATGCCACTTCTTATCATTGACAAATGTGAGCGAGCGAAGTTCTGTTTTGGTTCCACCTTTCCCTATTATCGCTACAAGCACTCCTTCCTGAATCTCCACAGCCACAAAGTCTCCTTCTCTGGCAGAACTGTACAGAACAATTCCTTCATTGGCCGATGTGTGCACTACACACTCAAACACCCATTCTTGTAGGGAATTCCAGGGTGGGTATGCAATGTAGGCTCTGGAACTGAACAAGCTAACAGCGTCATCCTCAGTGGCAAAGAACTGAGGACTGCAACCAAGGGACACCTCGTAGACACTCTTATGCCCGGTGTAAGGTCTCAGTGATGATAGCACGTTGTGTTCATTGAAGACCACCTCTTCCATACAGCCGCGGAAACCCATCAGGTCTCTGGACAGGTACAGTTTGTCTAGACCTCCAGAGCCTCCGACAAAAAGACCATCCACTATGTCGAGGTTCTCGTGGGTCTCTGGCATGCTGACACTAGTGCGAGAGTTCTTGTCCACGGTTAGAGTGACATTGTGTCGATCATGGCGGACCTCTGCAGAATGCCATGCCAGGTCGTTCAGCTGAGTGGCTCTGTCAGAGTTTAACACTTGCTCCCCAGATCCCAGGTCCAGTTTCACCTGAATGGAGAGAGGTATTAAAATGTATTGCAAGTAATTCTGGAAAACATTTCCAATTTGAACGATTTGAACACAATTTGAATCTCCATCACACACATAGGAAAAATAGTGTCAAAAACAATGGCACAAATACTGAGCTCTAAATCAAAAAATATACCCGTTGCCATATACTATCAAATACATTGTTTTAATGTATTAGTATTTTATAGTTTTCATTAATATCCATCAGAAATGCATATTGAGTCTTTAAATGCCTCACAGGTGTAAAATATGGTGTTTTTTCAGGAACTTATACTTCATGACACAAAGACCATAATAGCAGGTTGAATGGCAGATTTATACCATGATGTCACCTGTTGTTAAAACAGACAGCTTTGTTCTGTCTTCAAGCAGAAAGAGCACTATTATCTCTTAGCCTTCAGCTAAGTCCTGTAAGTAACATGTCACCATCTCATACAAATGCAACATTTAGATGACACACTTGTCAAGGCTTGTGCGGAGTTCCAGATATTCTTGCAAAAGCTTTGAAGGCAGCTATTCTCATATCTGACGTGCTGTAGACGAGTACCCAAGCCTGAGGTTAACTTAAAAAAAAACACTTTTGTGTGACCTGTGCCAGTTTACGGATGCAGGGATGAGTTGTTCAGCCCTCATGCTCAGTGAAGCACTATGCGGAAGCACAGTCGACAGGCTGACATAGAGCTACTCCCAGCAGCAATAGTCTAATGTGAAGAGAAGCTCAGCCAAAAGGATTTGTCGTGTTGTACAGAGTGCAAAAAAACATGAATTTCTCTGGGCTCTCAGCTTGTCTATGTATCACGAAGCCTCCCTACTACACCTGTCAATTTTGTACACTGATTTAGCCTGGCAGAATTGCTAACGCTGTGCTTTAAAAGCACACTTGAAGTGAGGAATGTGTTTCGCCCTGACATCCTGCTAGCAAAGCGGGTCTCCTATGCCAAAAATAGTGTACCTTAAGTAGCCGGTTTAGAACCCTTCGTAAACTTTTCTGGATAAAAGGAGCTACCATGGCTTAAAGTAAAATGTTACAGACATGTACAATTGCTGCATGTAGGTGCTGGCCAGATATATCTTTAATTGGTTCATCAACATAATTAATCAAATGCAAGAGTCTTAATGGATGCAAATACAATATGGAGACAGATCATGTGCGTTGTCTCAATTAGTTTGAGACATTTCTTAACTCTTGTCACTGGGGCAAGGAATTACATTCCTTGCCCCAGTGCTATATATATATATATATCAAATCAAGCTAGCTCAACTGTCAGCTGGTGTTGTGTTGAGTGAATGGCACTGTCAAAGGAGATAGAGAGAGACAAGGCTCAAGGCATCAGTCGGTATATGTCGGTTTCTTTATGCGAGTGTACATATAACACAACATACAACAACCACCGTCTGTTTGTGCGCTACAGTATGTGCTTGTTTGTGTATGATGATTGTGCCCATATGGGTTTATGTTGAAGCCATAGATGTACGCAGGGTAGCCAACGTTCAAGGCTGACTTGGCGTGAGAATCGATGAGACTGACAAAGATTGACCAAACAAAATGTTTTGGTGGGCGATACATTTTAAAAAGGTGGAATCAGTGATCGTAAGCCATTACACCTTTAGTCAAATTCAGCTAATATCTCCTCAGGGTCCGCTATAGCTGAAAAAATGTGTGCTGAAAAAATAATCTGGTGTTTCTACACAGCCCTGGTAAATGGAAACACAAAGTGGTGCAGACCTCACCACACAACAACAATATCCTAGGCTTCGCAATGCAATTCCGATGTGTGGGGCGGAGCTTCTGAGAGAGCACCCCATGGCACCTAAGGGAGGGGTGTTTTTGTTTTGATCGGGTTCAAGATTGATTCTTGAACCCGATCAAAACAAAAACACCCCTCTCCAGAAGAAGATTTCTCCAGAACCACTGACTCCACCTCCACAAGTCAATGGGGTTCTTTTCTTCACGCGAGGCAGGACATGAAGAGCGAGTGGCAGACGTAGTGGCAGACGTAGTGGCAGACGTGCGTGACGGTACTGCACCCACCTGCAGGCGACCCGCCTGGAGTTCCACAAGGAGGAAGTCGGACCGTCCGGCGGCCAGGAACAGCAGGCCGCCGGAGCTGGAGGTTCGGAAGCGAACACGGAGCAAGTTACGGTCGGACGACTCCGTAGCCCCGAGCTGTACGAAGCCATCGCCGTAAAAGGACGCTGGAGACGGGGGGAGAAAAATTAATATATACGTTCACATTTGTTCTTCCCTTTTAGTTTGGCGGGGACGGGGAGGAGTTGATAAGTGAGTCATACTCAATTTCAAATAGGATCAGTTGATTTTTATTTGGAATGTCAGGTAAGGCAGACTGTACAGAACCCCTGTAAATAAAACAGAACAAGCCAGCACGCATTGTGCTGGCTTTATGTTTATATAGTCACAATCTATGTGACATAAATGTACAACATGGGCTCATTATTAGCCTGGTTGGTGTTTACAAGTGAAACACAAACTGGTGCTTGATGAACCTTGCATTTCTATGCTATGGATATGCATTGTTTGGCCCCCATTAAAGTGCATCCAGAACCCCAATTTTATCCTTTCAGATCTTTATATACTGTACCGGTATTCCAGACAAACCATCCTTGGGAGTGGGCAGGTTTTTTGTAACCATAGTTTAAACTATTATTTTGATAAAGTGTGTTATAGTGTATGTGTGTGTACAGTATGTGTTTGAATTAATGAATAACATGCCTGACCTACCTGTTATAAATAAAAGGTAAAATAAATGTGTTATATTATATATAATAAATGTATAATATTTTAAAAGCATGTGTTTATCATGACCCAATTCAGATTTAAAGACTATACAGAACATCCAGTACATTATAGGAATGTTCATCTTAAATCGTCTCCCTGTATACCGCCTCAGCTCCAGCAAACAAAGACAGGGGATGTAAAGACATCTTTGAGGGAGGCAGACATGCTGGGTCTTGTCCTGCCCTGACAGGAACCTTCAATGTGAACATGAAAGGCACCGACGTCCCCACAGTGACTGGGGAGTCGGGACCCACGTTCCAGAGGCAGCAGGCCAGATGGACCCAGCTGCTTTTAGCTAACCTCCCTGCCATGCCCCATCCCCCTGTAATCTGGATTGATGTGCTCTGAAGCTCTTGCGTCTAATCTCAACAGCCAGTCAAATAAATGTAAAAGGTGGCGTCAGCAATTGTAAGATAATACACTTTACGTATGTCAAATTCAGCTAATATCTCCAACACGGTAGCTGTCCATTCTTAGTGCCCGCTGAAGAAATTATCCGGTGTTTCTACACCACAGCCCTGGGTCTGTGAATGGGAACACAAACAAAGTGGTGCAGACCGCACCATACAGCACTACAGCCGTGGCAATGTGTGTCCAATGTGGGGGCCGGAGGGAGCACCCTATGCCATTGAAGGGAGGTATTGTTGTTTTGACCAAGTTCAAATATCAAATATCAACAGTCTCCAGCATCACTGATTCCACCTTTAAGAATTCCTTATATGTAATTTACACTGTGCAAATTACATTAATTGCTCTTTGACACTAACAAAAGAATAGAGAATTGCACTGCTAACAGGCTAAAGCTAATAACCCATTAAGAAATAGATGGTTGGGTTAAAAAGGGTTAATGCACACTAATGGATAGCTTGCTACACCAAATCCAAAATCGATCAATTTTGTAATCCAAATGGGCACAAATCCTGCAACACTGTCCGATCACAACTATCATTCATCAGTAGCTCGTTAATGTTTACTAAAACCTTAAAGCAATACTGACCTTTATAAACCATTCACTCCACATTATATGACCACCAAACTATATATTAACTATATGACACACTTTGCATTCACTTGGCATTAAATAATTACAAATATATTTTAAACATTACAATTTTATTTTGCATGCCAAAAAGAACCTAGAAGTACAGTATGTTTTTGAGAAATAATGAAAGCCATGACATCAATATACAGTGAACTAGGGTTTTGCCAAATGATTTAGGAACAAAAGGTTTAACTAAAGGTCATTAATGTTTCAACATTATTTTTGATGCAATACAATGCAACAGGTGAAACCATGTTGAGTAGCTGTAACTGTCATAACAGAAATCCCATTGCCTGGCTTCATAATGTTTGACATGTAGCTTCAAGCTTTTCCATTCTCAAACTAGAAGTAAAATGTTAACTTAAGGGTGACTGAATTTATAGAGTTTAAAAAGAATCAGCGATGCTGGAGAAAGATTTTGATATTTGAACTCGATCAAAACAAAAACTCCTTCTCTCCCTTCAATGCCATAGGGTGCTACCTCAGAAGCTCTGCTCCACACATTTGAAATGCATTGCCAAGGCCGGGATAGTACTGTTTGGTGTGGTCTGCACCACTTTGTTTGTGTTCCTATTTACAGAGCTAGAGATCAGTCTAGCGGACCATGACAAGTTATTTGACAAGAATTTGACAATCACTGACCCCACCTTTAATAGTATCTTCAATCATCTCACAGTGGACTACCCCTGAAATACCCCCCCACCCCCCACACACACACACACATACATTTTCCCCTTACATTCACTGGGATGGACACGCCTGCTCAATTGCATTTTGACATTGTCCTGTTGCTGTTAGTGGCACATGCCTCCTCAATGTTAAGTTTACCAAAAGGGGCTTTCCCTGTGCATTTGCCTGTGAGAACAGTGTTCTTAATGAGTGGTTTAAAAATAGCAATCAGTATGTGTTGAGTGATTTACCCCAGGCTACTTTAATCTAGTGGGGGAAAAGAAAACATCTGTGAGCAATAAATCACAGCTAGAATCGGGTTGTGATGGTTTGTTGATGCTTTAGCAATAAATATTAATATGAAAAGATTATGCCTATTTTTAATACTAAAATGTGACTATAGTCATACTCAAATGTTTTACAATTACTGCGCTTTTGGCCACGTCTCTCTTGTCAGAGAGATTTTAATCTCAATTAGACTTTTACCTGGTCAAATAAAGATGCATGTCATTTATCAGATAAAGGTATTACACAGAGCAGACAGACATCTTGCTCAAGGATGCTTACTGGTAGACCAACTCTGGTACAATACTATCCCACAAGCGTCTGGCTGGAAGTCCGTTCTACACCAAGAACACTAGACTATATCGTATCCTGTATTTTAACTTCAGTACTGCAGCAAAGAATGCATGTAAATGAAAGACCTGGGTCCGTTCTGAAGAATACCCTAAGAGTACCTAAATACACAGGTGTAGTATACACCTCCCTGTATTATTTAGAGACAGCAAACAGGAGGTGTTTGACGCTAGAGCTTTCATCCGTGTCTGTACTAGAGATGACGGGGGCAGTTCTACTGAGATTCCACAAACCTTTTCAAGCAGAAAGTGGCCCTTTCATAAAATAACATATGTTTCCATTTTAAAAGACATATCCTGTTTTTCTTGTTTGGTGCTAAATAGTTATTTGGTCTGATAGTATAACAGAAGGATGATGAAACTATATGGTATACGTTGCTGTAACCGAGGTTTAAGATAGTCAGGATACCAGTGTATAATAATGCTTATGCAATAACTAGAAATGACCATTTCAGCCTCTTCAAATTCACAGATTACTTGCAGTCTAAAGAACAAACAACTTATTTGATTCGGTGTTGAATCAATTCCTAACTGTCTCAGCAGACATGTTTCATAATGCTTGCATTTTCTAGACCATAAAAAAACAAAAAAACAGTCAGAATACAAACAATACACAAATCAGTCAAGTAAAACAAATGTCCAGTGTAGCAATTTTGACTGGAGAAACAGTAATTATGACTCAGTGATTTGTATGGCTACTGATTATACCAGGGACTGAATATATTAAGCCCATGAAATGCAGAAATATAAACAGCAACAATCATAGAAACAAACAATTGATAATTAATGCCCGTGGCTAAAGTCAAGATGCATTGATGATGCAATCAGCAGCAGCATTAATTAGTTCATCTTTCATACAGTAGGCTATACTGACATGAGCATTATTGTTATTAAACGATTTTAGTGACGCGTGTTACCACATTTAATAGTCTACTGTATCTACATGACACAGTGACCAGAGACAAATAGGCTAATACATAAATCCAAGTGCTGAATGAAACATAAATGGGAGGGTATGGGACTGTCTAGAACCCATAGCGTCCTTCCTTAGCTACTTTAAGTATCATGCAGACCAACTCGATACGCCAGTGTTTTCTGGTGGTGGGGTGCATGTTTTTCAAAATACACTGTAAAAACTATGCAACAGCATACACAGTATGTATTCCAGAATTACATTTACCCTAGCAACTGTTCTATAAATATATAATTCAACGCTTCACACCGCTGCCTTTTGTTTTTATTCTGCAACAATTCTGGCGAGCTAAAACATGTTAGCCAATAGCCATTGGCGAGGAGAAAAAATGTTAACATTTTAATTGCTTGCATCTTATGTGGGGTGAACTACAGTATCCCATCACCACGCACAGTTGTCTGTTTGTTTTTACTGATTTTCTTCTACACTGCGTTATTCCATTTGTAAAAGTTGCATTCTTACCACCTAGTGCCTGCTTCCATACAAGCGACCACCACAGCAAGCCGTAGATAAAGAATATCTTGGTGTTTTTCCCGAACGAGTCCATATTCTACGTGTAGAAATCCCGAGCTGAACTGCACTTCAGTAGTTACATATTTACAGATAGCTTTGGCGTCTATGGGTTTTCTGTAATGTATTTATTTATTTTCAGTTCCAACAGAAGTTTGCCAGCCTTCTCCCCACTTGTGTGTGTGTGTGTGCTCCGCAACAACGTTGGCCCAGTAAACCAGCACATTGAGCGCAATAGGCTCTACGTGACTCCGCCTCATGAGTATGTGCCTGCGCGCAAACGCGCGCCTCCACCTTCAATGGATAGTGTATTGTTTACGTAAAATAATGTATCCATGTAAATGACTTTTCACATTTAACCTTTCCGCTGTCCTAAGGTTTTCAGCAGACTACCAGCAGAGGGAGCCAACCGCGGAATGTCATGTCCGTGTTGTGGTTGGCGCGCGCTACTGGCGAGTGCACCGGGCCATTTTGACTCATATAGGACAGCAGGAGGGTTAAAGACAGTTTGCAGTTAAAATGTAGCATATTAAAGATTTATGTGGATTAGTTGTGTTTGTATATGTTCAATAGGCTACATTTCGTTATGTTGTAAGCGGTATATGTACTGCGTCAATTAGGCTAAATAGGCCTATTTATTATAGATGTATTTATACAGTAAGTCAACAGGCTAGTCTACTGTAGCGGGAGGGTAGGCCTACATAACGTAACTTGCCAGGATAATAAAATAGGTATAGGAATCTGTACCACAGCTTTCTCAGGTGTGGGACAGGGGCTAACATTTGTTTCAAACCAAAAGATTGTAGCTACCGTTCCCAAACATAAAGAGATTCAAGTGTAGCCTATATAATTGGCTATTGGTGGAAACAAAGCTTTTCTCCTAAAATAACAACCAAGTGAGAAGGCCTGGGATCTTATAGGCTTTCTGTAGGATGTAGAGGTACAGTGCACTAACTAATGTATTATGCAGCCACCAATGCACTTGTTTGCCCAGTCTTGCCCAGTCTGACACTTTTGAATGTTGGTACAATAAAACAATATTGCTTGTAGTGAACTAACTTTGCCGTGTTGCTGTAGCTAGTTTGCTACATTTCTCTTGGGGGTATTTAACGTAGAGTAACTGGTAGCTTAGCTCACTACATTTTCAATTTAGCTTGGCCAACACAAGAAGTTACTATGAGAGCCAGATAGCTTGCTTGTTTGTAGGTGACCAAATACTTATTTTACTGAGGAATTTACCAATACATTCATAAAAAATCCTACAATGTGATTTTCTGGATTTCTTTTCTCAGTTTGTCTCTAGTTAAAGTGTATCTGATGTAAATTACAGGCCTCTCTCGTCTTTTTAAGTGGGAGAACTTGCACAATTGGTGGCTGACTAAATACTTTTTTGCATACATATATATA
>JAODUG010037192.1:0-39848 GCA_027564795.1 Aphredoderus sayanus
CCACACCCAGGACTTCCAGCCCTGCATGGGCCCCGGCTGCAGCCCTGAGGGTAGCCACACACACGCACCCACACACACGCACAGATGCCTACACACATACACACATACACACACACACACACACACACACACACACACACACACACACACACAAACAGACACACACACAATGTTGATTTTACACAATATTGAGGCTGGCCACAAATGTAGAAAGAACAAAGGAAATACAGTTATGTGTTTATGATGTTTGTTTCTTAATATATCCATAGAACAATTATATCTGATTAAGTTCAAGAATGTATGCCATACTGTATTATCACCAAAATGTCAATACACCAAACATAATTTCCAATTGCGCTATGGTCATTTTAAAGCTCCAACCTCGTGTGTTGGTGTCATGCCATGCTGGGAGGGACTGAACCGTGAAGTGGACAGCTCTCGAGCCCGCCCCAGCTCTACCCTCGAGCGCCCACCGCGCGCCACTGCACACGCCAACATTAGCGCGCGAGGACAATGGCAGCGCGACACTGAGTAAAATCACTGAGAGTCGATAGAGCGAAATAATAACATTGTATTTACATTTCGTCAACACACTTCAGTGTGTTACAGTGTAAACACGGGAATAGTTGTTGGAGAAGAAATATCCGGAAGCCCGCGTTTCAAAGTGGGGTTTCCACTCCGCACCCATGCTCTCGACTTGTCCGGTGCCGTCCTAGAGAGTTGGCAGAGGTAACGTGTCGGAAAACGAGACAGAAACCAGAATAAAGTAGGCCAGAGAAAGGACACCAACAGAGCTTGCAGTGAGTTTTATTTTGATTCATCTTTTTGTCTGTGCACTTTGTGTAACTGTTTTTTGTGTGTTTGAGTGGATGCGTTTTTTTTTTGTTTTTTTTTTACTGCGCCATTAAGTCCATGGATGCCAATTAATGGCCGCGCGTGTGCACGACAGATGTTGCCGCCAACGGAAGCCTCACAGCCAAAAATGGAATAATTACACATAGTATACAATGTATGTCATACTGTTTTATTGAATTTGGCTAATTTGTACAATAATGTGTATTATTGTCCACTATAAACTGAATGAACTGATAATAAATGTGTAGTGTGGTCATTCAATGTCTATATTGTCATTTTAGTTTTTAATAGTTTTATTTAGGTGTCAGGCTAAATTGTGCAGCAGGCTAGGCTAATACATTTCTAAATCTAATCTAGTAACATAACTTTCATTGCTCAAATTTCATATTTTGACCAACAGCTTTCCCCTGGCTTTGTAAAGCTAATCTGTCCCTGATAATCGCATTGGCTGGCTTGCCATCTGGGCTGTATTATGGCAAAGAGAGTGCATTTGAATAATTGATATTGAGTTATTAATAGGGGCTCTTCATGTTGCTGGAGAGGGACCTGTGCAGTAGTCTGTTGGTTATCTGTGTACCGTAAATGACATCTGTCCAACACACCAACAAGGTTATTCTTTTTAAGGTGGACCAAGAAGAACCACTTATCTCATGTGGCCTAACAATGTTGGTATGGAAGGTCACTGTGATACATTGAACCTCCACAAAAACATCAATGATAAAAACAAACTGCCTGTATGCTGTTAGTCAGACTGTGTTCTACTGTCTTTTATACTGGGCATCCTTTCATCATCCTATCACTTTATCTTTGCTATCCTTAATTCCATCCATCCATCCATCCATTAATCTTGGTGGCTTATCCTTTACAAATGGATTAGGGGTGTCATCAATGCTAAGTAGTACCTCTATTCGCTCTGTCGCTGTCTAGTCTCCCCCCCTCTCTCTCTCACATGCACACACAAACACACACGTACTGTACACACATGTACTACTCTGATTCCCTTTTATTCCCCAAGCACCACTGACCAGTGTAATCCTCTCCACAGCCTTTTCGCTTGTGTGTGTGTGTGTGTGTGTGTGTGTGTGTGTGAGTGAGACGTCATAGTTAACACTATGATCAAACAGTGCTTAACAAGCTGTCTGAACTGATAACAGTGACAGAAATGAAGACAGGAAAGCGCTATGAGAGATACGTTGAACCAGAGGAAGGAAGGAGAGGAAGGTTACTAAAAAGTGGAAGGACAATTACATTAAATTTCAAGCAGATTTGCTGTGTGATTTACTGTATATGTTATAGGGGTGCAAAAACAATTTGCTGGTTTATTGGGATTTATGGCTTGCAAAATGATAAAGGTTCAATATTGTTTTAAAAGAACAACATTACTATATCACACACATATATATATATATATATATATATATATATATATATATATAATTTTTATTTGATACATTATTACATTACATGATCCAGATATGATGTAGCTAAAATCTACAATCTAAATGTTTTATATATAAGACAACATTTGATAAAATAACCCGAAAATTTGGAAAGTACTATATTTTAATGTCATAAACATTTAAGTGTGTTCCCACAGAAGCATTCTGCAACTGGTGGTCCCATACCTCACTTTGAAAACCATTGATTTACAACATGAAACAGTGATATAGTAATAATCATTCCCTCTCTCCTTTAGTCATGGATTCTCTTGAAGAGCTTTATGATGATTCTGACTACCCTCAGAATATTGTATTCGATCACAATCAACGTACCACAGTGCTCCCCGGAAACCCCCAGTCTGATGGGGGGTGGCCACCTATTAGTTCAGGATCCTCTGGATACCCCCTAATACATCACCTCTTCCATCCTGGTGGAGCCCCCAGGAAGGGCAGAGGGCAGTTACCTCTGACTGCACATAACCCAAACCTGGGCTTCCACCCCTATAGAACTGAGCAGGAGGAAGAGGGTGATGGACAGGCGGAGGAAGGAATAGAGGAGAACGAGGAAGGAGGACGCTCAATGGAGGAGGGCTTGTTTGGCACTAAGAGACGCAGCACCGCCGCCCTGGTGGCCGAGTGGAGCGACCACATTGCCCGGGTCAAGCGGATCAAAGTGCAGCGGGGCGGAGCGACGGAGGGGGCTGGCGGGAGGGAGTGGAGGAGGAAGGAGAGGGAGGAGCTAAAGGAGCAGCTGGAGGAGGCCAGGGAGAGACTGCAGGCCCTGCAGGAGAAGGTCTGGAGGGTGTTCGGGGAGAAGCGCATGGCGGAGGAGAGGAAAGCTGGACAGAGAAGGGCAAAGCGCGGCGGCGGGGGGGTTAGGGAAGAGGAGTTCAAGTCTCTCTGCCTCCTTCCCGCTTTTCCCTTCCACAGCCTCCAGGGGGCGGGCAGGAGGCGGGAAGGCGGCGAGAGCAGGGCGGGCAGCGGGGCCCCAGGGGGGCCGTGCCAGGAGGGCGGGCCGGCCAGGCGGAGGGTGTGGCTGGGCGGTGGAGGTCTGGAGGAGGGGGAGTGGGACCAGGAGGTGGAAGGAAGCGAGGGGGAGGAGGGGGGGCAGAAGTTTGCCCAGGCCCTGAAGCTGGAGCTGGGCAGCACGGTGGCCCGGGTCATCGACCGCGTCCTCCGCCTGTACGCCGACACGGCAGAGCTCAGCCCTCCCTCCCCCAGCCCTGAGGAGGGGGGCTGTCCGGGGGCAGACAGGGTAGAGGCTGGCAGGAAGGAGGGCCCACAGGGGGAGGGCGACCGGGAGAGGCAGCGGCTGAAGGCAGCCAGCCCCACGCCTCCACGTGGCGGAGAACAGCCGGGGGAGCAGGTTGCCCCGGCGACTCGACAGCCACACGAGGACAGACGGAAGGCTGCCCCTCTCCTGCAGCCGCACCCCAGCCTTGTCCTCCGTCATCCCTCGCTCCCCCGTCCTCCCCTCCTGCCCAAAGTCCTATCCTCCTCCTTCCTCTCCTCCTCCTCCCCCTCCTCCTCCTCCTCCTTCCCTCCGCCCCCCGCCCTGCCCACCTCTCTCCCTCTCCCGATCCTCCACTACTCCATGCAGCAGCTTTTCGCCCGTTCCCTTCCGGACCCCCCTCACCTCCCCCACTCACACAAGGAGTACCTGGGCTCCCACCCCTTTTTGGAGCTCCAGCCCCACCTCTCCTCCCATGCCTCCTTCCTCCCCCTGCCGCTCCTGGGTCACCTAGACCACTCATTGGCCCCCCATCCCCGCGGTGACAGGGAGAGGGACAGAGGGATGAGGGGAGATGGAGGGCTGGATGGAGGAGAGCTATACCTGCCACCTGGGGGAATATCCTTGTTATAGCTCCATTTCATGTTAAAGCTCATGAATGCATAACATGTCTGAAGAGGTCTAAGATCACAATTTACTTTCATTATTTTTAGTGTAGAATTATAATGTAATAATGTAATAATGTGTAATTATGAAAATAATATACTAACACATACTACTTCTGCTCCTACGACTAGATTGAACTGAAATGAATACATATCTGATCTGTATTTGGGCTGAGTTTTAAAATTAAATACTGTATATTTCACTGCACCGCCTACACTGGGATGTAGGAGTATTGGATCGTTAGTACTAAAATGTGCACTGTTGGTGCTGATGATTCTTTTGGTTAAACATGCCCAATGGGACATTTATGCTTCAGTGTGGGCACTGGGCAGACATAAATAAACTTCCATTGAGTAGCAGTAGCAGTAGCAGTTCAACGATGTGGAATATAAAGCAGCAAAGCTTGTAATTGGTCCTTCCAGAATGAATGGTGTAAAAGGACATACTCTGCACTATATACAGTATCTTGGCTTGTTGGATAATAATAATAGATAATAATATAAAGACGTACTGTAGATTCTTGTGTCTCCCAGAAATTCTAACTTTGAACTGCAACTCAAACTAAAGCACCGCACTACAGCAGAATAACACTTGAGCCCCAATGCCATTTCCACAATACATTTCAAATATAACCATTTAAGTTACAAATGTTGGTGGAAAATTTCCACAATTAATAAAAATAATGATTTGTAATTCTAGTAGAGGAAAGCATGACAGAAAGATGTGTTTGTGTGTAAAAGTACATGTCCTTAACAAACCAGTCATATACACCCAGGAGGGTTTATCTCCCTGCCATCTGAAGAAAGCCAAACTAATGTTCTTCTACGCACGATACCCCAGCTCTAACACACTCAAAACCTTCTTTCCTGATGTCAAGGTGTGTATTCAGCATTTGGATCACAGTTATGGCTTTGAAAGATGTCACCCTGTGATAATATGTACCTGATGAAAGCCTTTTTAGCAGTAGTAAGCAGAATAAATAATATATTTAAATATATTCTCTCTTTTGTAGTTTAACCGTTGTGTGACCTCCCAGCTCATTAAGTGGTTCAGCAATTTCAGAGAGTTCTTCTACATCCAGATGGAACGCTTCGCAAGGCAGGCTGTTCGTGAGGCTCTTACCCGGTTGGTCTAGGTTTGCATTGTTTATTGTTAAACTCGTTTGCCATACTATTACTAACGATAGGCCATTAATTCATCATTTGTATATATTTAGATTACGACCAACATACTGCTAGAACAACGTGAAGATTAATCATTTTGCTAAAACCTTATTGTGAAATAAACCACATTTAATTGTAATTTAATTAAAATTGTAATGGAACTGCAATAATCATACAGTAATAGTGTTTCATAATTGTTTATCACGTTATGCAATCACTATGCACATCTTAAGGTTTGCTAGTTGTGTGCATGCCACAAGCTGCTTATACCATCAACCATTATCCTGTAAAACATGTCCACCACTAATATGAATCATTTTAATCACTGCTACAAATAAATCACGTGATACAGTACGTGCGTATATGGAATATAATAAAACAATTGCGTAAAGTATAATCCAAACGTATATATATTCACATATTCAGAATTGCATTCCATTTGTGATAACGTCTGTCTATTTTTCTATTTATCTAAATGCCCCTTTTTGTGTTATTTTTATTAGTTTGTTTTGAAGCACAGGTTTAAATGTAATAATATGAATCTGAGGATTTAGATTAGCCTTGATAACTGTTAGCTCAATAATCTATCAGAATGTTTTTATTTACAATGAATGGTATATGGTATGTTCAACTATTGACAAATGCAACACTTGTATACATAACATAACAACATAATGTAAATGTATATTTAATAGATCATCTACATTGTGATTCTTGACTGTTTGAGGATTAGGGGATGTCTTTTTCAGTCAGTGTATGTGATGTGATGACATGTCTACAATGAATCATGACTTTTTCAAACACATGTTGAACACAACTTTTATATCACTCTATCAATTTGCCTCTGTGTTTCTCAGGGATGTTGCATCTTGTTTGGGGAGAGAGAGTCAGCTGCACATGGGCCGCGATACGGAACTTTACAGAATACTGAACCTGCACTATAATAAAAGCAATGTCTATCAGGTGAGGAGTGTCTGTCTGTGTGTGTTTACACAGACTGCAAGTAGAGTAGGACACACTGGCTGCCAGGCCAATTGCCAGTATGCCATTTGGTAGAATCTTTACCAAAGTGCCTTACAACACTGTTTGTAGGAATGGAATTTTATTTGGGCTAAAATTAGGCAATACATTTTATGCACATACAGTATGATCCATATCTAAATCCATTGTATGGATTTAAAGCTATTGGTCAACTTGCAACACACACACTTCATAATTATCATATGCTCCAACCATGTGAGCTTAACAGCAAAGCTAAATCATGAGCTGAATTTAAAGTATTGACTAATCAACTGGCTTGTACTGAAGCTGTACATTTTAATTGATTTTTATTTAAATGTTTAAATGTTCAATCACATTATGCCTCTTCAACTATGTCTAGGTGCCAGAAAAGTTTATCGAGGTATCAGAAGTGGCCCTGAGAGAGTTTTATTCAGCCATCCGGACAGGAAGAGACAGTGACCCCTGCTGGAAAAAAGGAATATATAAAATTGTGTGCAAGCTGGATAGCCCAGTACCGGATACCTTCAGACTACCTGGGTGTCCTGTTGGCTGATATGGGTACCATTACCAACACGCCAGCCACACTAGGAAAATATAATCATGAGTAATAATCCATACATTTGGACTTTCTGTGTGGGCTATTCTGCATCGTTTGAGTGTTCCGTGTTAAACTTGCATATACACAAGCTTTCTGGGCACTGAAACTATGCAGGAAAAGCAACATTGCAGACACAGCAGGAATATGCACACACATGCACACTCACGCACACACACACACACACACACACACACACACACACAGTACATACACACATACGCACGCGCAAGGCATGGAACAGGCTGTTACAAAAAAATACCCTTGGTGATCTGATAAAGATCTTGTGACAGCACTTATCAAAAGTATGGGACAAGACTGAAGAAATTAAAACATGGACTTTTCCTTAAAACATTTAGTTATTTGGGAAAGTATTTTATAATGATATATTAGAAATGGTTATTGCTGCAGTCGAGATGACTACTGTATATAAAAATGATCTTAGATCATATATTAGACATTAGTCTAAATGCATTTGCATGTACATTTTCACCAGAACTTTTAATAATCATATATAAATATGCATAGTACATCTTGAAACTATGGCTGATCCCGTTCTTCAAAACAATTTCCTAAATATTTTTATCAAAATTAGCCCAAGATCTATTTGGCCTAATCTAAGAAGAGACAGATCTAATAAGAGAGGCACTAACAATGCTCAGTGATCCTTAGTATGCCAGTCAATATACAAGAGCCACATCATACATGCATAGTATGAAGGACTGTTGCATCCTGGCACTTCTATAAATATGCATTATTCCATTTTTGTTATAAGGACTCTAATAGAAGGACAGCAGCTTTAGTGGAGTGAAGAAACACCAATATCACCAGTAAACCACATAAGCCCATTCATAATATGATCTCAATCCTCAGTGTTTTGCATTGAAATCTTAGAGTGTTTCTGTAATACATACGAACATGATGATGACATAATATATATGTGCTATATCTTTAAAAGGGAACAACAAATACATTTTAATTATGCCTCATGCAGGATTGTGGTTTTGCATGCCTTATAATCTAAGTATTTTGTCTGCTATTGTATCATTTAAAAAATGCAGTGACTGCAACTCATTTCAGTGAATGTTGGTTTAGGTGTAGAACTGTATTTTTCATTTTAGGCTATCATCTTTTCTGATGAACAATACTGTACATCCCTAAGCTTTGTGTATATGGTGGCATATTTTAGACTATACAAAAACCTAATTAAAAAGCATCAAAAGGGAGGAAATATTGAATTCAAACAGTTAGAACTATTAATGTTTGTTAAATAATTTTCTTGATAGGCCCTATGTGATATTCGAATAAATTACTACTGTACATTTACATGCACCTACTCATATTCTACTATCACTCAGAATATGGCATTTAACCAAATTTGATATGATACCAAACAGTAACAACATATTTAGTTAGGGCCGTATTCTGGATAGATGGTTTTTGAAAATGTGCCCTTGTCTTTGTTATGATAAGGGCATGTACACAACTATTTGTGTATGTAAACACAGTCAGTGATTAGTAGTAATGATATTAAGACTTAATGAGTAGCTTGGTGAAAAGCAACAATAAATGTGTAATAGGCCACCATTCACAACCACATGTTAAAAAAATCTTTATTAACAATAATAATGTTTTCAAACATTACTAATGTTTACTAGTGCATTGTAAGAGCCTATAGGTGATCTATTACACATTATTCACTATTCAAATGTACTCATACTTTATTTCCAGTGACAAAGCTCTACATAAATTCCCACTTGTCTTTAAAAGACAATATGTTTGTGTGTTTTTTAGTATTCAGAATGAAAAAAATGCTAAGAGCTATTTTACTACAAAGTAAATTATTACATTCCTGGAGACAAAAATCTTATTTTTAAAAGGAATGTAGGATAGTGATTAGGGAAAAGATAATGCAATTTGAAGTGCAGACCTCACTTAGTTTTGCAGTAGATCACACTAAATATCCATATTGTGGATTATACATCTAACAGTAAATACATCAAATTAGATGTCTTTTAGTCTGTATGTTAAAAATGGCGTATTATGTTGGCTTCAGATTTTCTTATTGTCATCTTAATGTGTATACAGCATTTTGTGCAACTGTGCCTCATTTAATCGTTGGTGATTTATTATGTTTAAATCTATCTATATTAAAATATTAATAATATGTAGTGTCACAAACAAATGCTGTTTCTTCATTTCTTTCTCTTTAGCAATGCTTTTAAACAACATATTTCCCACAAATACACATAATAACAACAAATACTTATTTTTACCACTACTACTACAGTATTTGGGTCTAATGAAAGGTGTTCTGTATTATCATTATTATTATTACTACTTTAAAAGCACCTAAATGTTAGACTGATGTAGGACTTGCATTATTAGCTTATACTTGTTCCATGGTTATTACCAATATCCTAGAATCCACCTGTTATTATCTGAAGAAAACAAATCTTATGTTCTTTAACCCAACATGTAGTCTATTGCGTCCTCATAGCTACATTTACAGATCACAATAGGGAAATAATATCATGTTTGAAACACTGAAACATGGCCATGACAAAGGGATTTTACAACAGGTCCAAACCTGCAAAATATGAAGTTCTTCACAATTCAGTAAAAGCAGCAGCAGGGGTGTACCACAAATAAACTGGCCTGTAAATACGTAATGTGTTTGAGATAACTGGCTCATTTTACCACTTGTTTGAGAAGAACCAATCAGGTGTCAGTTGTCAGGTGTCAGCATTAATGGATGTGTGTGGCCCACAAATCATCTTAGATGATATTGTGCTTCGTGTGACATCTAGTGGCATAAAACCATATCGAATCACTTTAAAAACTATTTAGTCCACATATCCCAGTACCCACGAATTGTAGGCTATAATCATTCCATGATTAAGCACTTCATGGAAGAATTGTAGTTGTAACAGGCGCACAGCATTAGTTTACACACACGCGCGTACACACACACACACACACACACACACACACACACACACACACACTACTCTAATTAACTCAATTTGCAACAAATCTAATGCCTTATACTGCATGCCAAAACAAATACACAGAACATATCTCGCATTACAAAAGCACAGCCTTACAAGAAGACAGGTTTTCCCAGTCATTCCAGGTTATTATAAAGGGGTGTTATTGCACTGCAGGAGGCAGATATTTTATTTATTACTGCTGGATCCAGCTGACCGGGATAAATCGATCCGTTGAGATAGAGAATAACACAGGCCTACCAATATTTACGCAAGTTAGACCTTATAGGTTTTTTTCTTAACGCGCGCATCCGAGGGTGGCGCTCTAAACGTTGAGCTAAAAGTTGCGCCCTCCCGTATAACTGCCTGAGAGTTGACTGACACACAAACATATCGCAAGTCACTACTAGGAGCCGCCATGGCGCTACCGTGGATGCTTCTCATTGAGTTGGCAGTGTATGCCAGCAGCTTCGTCTGCGGGATCGTTACTGCAGCATCGCTTACCATCAGCCAGGTGAGATTACTGGGTAAATATGCAATCAAAGGCACTGTAGATCACTGCGTGAAAGGAAGATGGACGCTAGCCTGTCATTGACTGTAGCCAATTGCTACTTCCTATTTTGAAATGTCACAAGTTTTTACACTTCTTAAAACGTGTAGGCTACGGTGGCAGGCTAACAGTAACTTCTTTGGTTTTACGTGTAGACACTTCTGCCCAAAATGGCACATGATATGGAATAGTGCTGGTTTGCTAAACTGAAACAGTGGACTAAAACAAGTAACAATCTGTGTTCGACACTGCAGAAAGGACATTTTATTGAAACATTATCTGGGATATTATAGTAGTATCTCGGTGTGTGGGCAGAAGAGATAGCGGGATATTTGTAAAACTTTTACCGTACGGATTTGAGTAAAGCCCAGACACTACACTGCCCAGAAAGTTTTTTTCTATCATGTGACTGAAACCTCGTGCCATATTAAACTCTGGCCTTACTCTAGTCATATTGTGTGGGCATGTGTTATGCTTGTCAGTGCGTAATATGACATGTGTTCTCTACAGGTTTTATACAGATTTGTTTAAATTCTAACAGACTTGCACACAGCTGAATTATAAAGCATTCAACTAAGCATGGCTCTTTAATAGCCAAACACTGTAGGCTGGGCATGTATCTCTTCTTCTCTTCTGTCTTCTCAATAATATCCTTGCATTCATGTTCAGGAAAAATGTTCATAAAGTAGAAGCAGTGCAGTAACGAAAAAGGGAAAGGACTTAATTTACGGTCACATATTCCACAATGTCACAAAATCAAATATCAAATAATAATGTAATAGAGTGCATGTACTGTACACGCATCAATTTGATTAAAAACACACAATCTTTCTCTCTGTTTTATCACTCTCCCAGGGTAATCTTGGAGGCCTGTGTATGCTATATGGGACAGTGCAGTACAATTCCACATTACATGTTATTGGAGTCCAGACATCCAGTCCATCATCTCTGTGTTACTTTGTGTCAGCTATATCTGTTTTGGTGGCCGTCATGTGTTTCTCATTATCGCTCTATTGGTCATACACATACTATATCGATGGGGAGGTACAAAGGTAAGTGTGTGTGTACGTGTGTGCGTGCGTGCGTGTGTGTGTGTGGGGGGCCTTTTTACCTCTAAAGTTCAGTACCATTTGCCAAGAAGACCATGTCTCTCATCCCTTCATTGAGAGGAACTACTGTTAGCAGAACCCATGGAACAGGACTGGATGAAGCAAATGCACACACCATTGTTTTTGTGTAGCTGATAGATCCACTATTAACATTATTACACAACATTGTAAGCTATTTTAATGGCTGTAAAATATTTTGCCCACAAAATGTATTATTCTAATTAAGGCAGGAGTATTTACACAACTGTTATTTTCTTTAGCAATCAAATGTACGTGGATGGAATGTCACATTGTCAAGAACTGCATTTTAACACAAATTGTACACTATTTATGTAAGGTTTTCCTATACTCTTTTGATTTCTAGGTGTACTTTTATCAAAGTAGGTTTCCATTTGTAGTGTTTACGAGCTGACAATAATTTAGCCAGAATGAAAATAACACTATCATCGCACAAAACATGCCAGGACAGATGAAAACTATCAAATTAAGGGCAAGGTAAAGAAAGTGCATCATAGACTGAAATAGAATATTGTGCTCTAAGGAAGACCAGTCCAAAATTCAAATACGGCTTTTAAAACAAAGGATTAGGCTACCTCAGCAGTTAAAGTAGTTCTAAATTACTTTCTGCCACTATGTCACACTAAAGCACACCATTCCAGACCAAAACAAATGCTCCTTGGGCCCAACACGCACGACAGTGGACCAGCTATGAAAACAACAGAGGAGCTTAGATTGCTGCTAAACGAATGTTTAAAAATCCAAAATCATAATGTATAATTTCTTTACAAGCACAAATATAGCCACAACCCTTTCTTGTGTTCCCAGTGTTCCTATTGTACTGCTAAATTGATAGCCCCTTCCTCTGCTCTGTCTTCCTCACTTTTCCACAGGGAGCGCATGTGGTGCAACCTAACCCTGGCTGTGTGTGGGGTCTTCCTCTTCTTCCTGCTTATCACAGGCTGCATATTGAAGATTGGACGGGACTCGCTGTGCAGCTCTGTCACACATGCTCTCAACATCACAAGGTCACACACGCACGCACAAGCACACACACAAACATGCAGTCAGTCAGACACAAAACAAAAGATTAGGATGCTGACTTATTAAAATCCAAAACTGTAACATAAAAATTCAAAGCTCCTAGTTATTTTCAATAATTATAGCCCCTTAAACAACATTGTTACCTTAAATGATGAGTCTAATTTATTTTAGATTGTATCATTTTGTTAACTAAACAGGTAGTTTAAACGTTCTTGGGATGTAAAGTTGTCATCAAAGTCAATGCAGAGGTTTTAGCTGACTGCTCCTCTGTCACTCTGAGGGTCTTAGAACCCTTTGGGTATCGGCCTGAAGTGGAATAAGCCTCTCGGGGCAAGGGACAATATTTCTGGGGTACTGGTGTAGCCAGTGGATATTGGATGGGGGATACCTGGGTCAAGACTTCCTCTTCTGTGTGTTGGTCATTGTTTACAATTTGGAATACGTGAATGTCATCCAGTTGAGTTGACTGTATAAACAGATAGCTGCATATTCACTTTTAAATGAGCACAAACCAACAGAAGGTTTAGGACACATTGAGGGTAATGACACACTGCGGCGGCAATTAACACAATTGCAAAAACAAAGTGTGGAATAAAGAGTGTTGATGATGACAAGACTATTTCATGACATCACTTGCCATAGATAGAAATGAACTAAGCTGTAGCTGAAGCCAGAAGTGGAAGTGCTACTGAAAAATGTTACACTTTCTTCCTGTCCTGTTTAGATCATAGCCTTATAATAAGACACAGAAACAAAATGGCAGCTCGTGCTTACAAAGGCTTTGCTCATTGGTGTAGCGAGGCAAGTGTGAATCGAAACCTCAAGAAACGAATTCCACATGCACAGTATATAGGCACTGTATTAAGCCTCGTGCACACGTGCCATAGAACAGGATTAGATACAATTGGATTGGCTAACTGGCTAAACTGGCTATATTGACATTGTTACAATTTATGTGCAAAAGCACCTAGAGACTATTGTGAAGCACCATATGGCCCAAATGTGGCACCTGTAAAACAATTTGTGTAGCAGTAAAACCGAAAATACTTTTACGGATGGGGTGTGTGAGACAGTTCTTCCGGATGCATTACTATTCAGGACAAAACATGCTGCTTCAAGCCTACAGTCAGACCCTGCCCCCCGGTTTAGATGAATTGTTGGAAGTCCCTGTTCCACACAATGTGGCTGATTAGACTTGTTCTCAAGTGTGTGTTCACAGACTGCCTCTTTTATAGTTGCAACTTTTGCATTGTAACTTCAAACACACAGTATAATCAGCCTAATGAACTCTGAGTTAATTTAAAAAATGGTGAATTACTGTTATGTTTTGTTTTACAGACTAGACAGGAGGAAATGTAGTACTTCCGGGTCACAGTGAAAAACTATTAACTGTAGAAGGCTGTTTTTATTTAATCAGATTGCTGTTGCTATTGCTGATCCATCTGTTCCTCTGGGACTGCTGTTCCATGGCGTAGATGATAAATATATGAGACTCATTTTAAACTACAATGTTTGTACTACAGTGGTGCTCAAGTTAAATAAAACCTTTGTGATTCTCTAAATGGTATTATCAGTATACAACAGCTGTTATCTTGGTTGATCTTTTGACTTGTTGATTTAGCTAACATTTGAGTTAGTGAATTCCTAGCCATTTATGACCAGTGGTTTCCTGCTTATCAGATGACCATACACCTTCTTTATAATTCAATAAGCATCTGTGACTTGGATTTACAGTAAAGCGTAACCTAGCATTGATAAGTGATCTTTACAGCCTCAGGTAATGTCATATGAATTCTGAACTGTCTTTGACCTCCTCAGTGTGCATGCACATCTGAATGCCTTGGTAATTTCATGTCAAACATTTGATAAGTGCTTTTACCATGCAAAGAAACATAGCACATCTTGAATTTTACAATCAGAGTATGAGTATGAACCAATTAGAATGCTCAGGTCTTCTTGCACCCACTGCCAACTGTACCAAAGACATATCTGTACCAAAATCTGATGATGACTGTAGACCAGGCTGCCAGATGACGTTAGGAAAGAAAACATTCCCGTTTTATGCATTCAAATTAAACAATTGGACATACTGTATACTTTGTGTGTGTGTGTGTGTGTGTGTTGAAATGCATTTGTGGCTATTAGGATTCCGATGGTTAACCTTTCTGGATTCCCAGAAATCTCCCCAGTCTCCAGAATGATGAATTCAGAATCATACTGTGTAGTAACAAGGAGGGCTGTTAAATGTTATACCCAATAAGGTGATTAATTGGCCATACGGTCCTGATAAAGGAACAGTTTCTGCAAATAGATACTCCAAACAAGACAATGAGTCTTGTGTGGACAAAGAAAAACTTACATAAGGTGACAGGAATTATTTGGCCAATTCTAACTCAAACTTCTTCCAGTTGTTATTACATTTATTGTCAAAGTTCCTCAATATGTTCCTATTCTACAAACAGTTCAACTTGATTCGGGCAATGTCTTCATTGCCACTGAATCCATTGTCATGTTGTTGAAATGTAACAATATTGGCTTTATTATCTCGTGAGTTTCAATTCACTTGTGAAAACATAATAACTCTCAACCTGTAATGAGCTGCTTGCATCAGTAACTAGAGTGTATAGAAATAATACGTTAACGTTAATAATATGATAACGAATAAATGCCCACATACTGGGTAGTGGGAGGAGGAGGTTCGATCTAGATAGATGGTCTGTATTATCTTATCTTATATTATCTTATAATATTTGAAGCATTGAACAGACTAAATACTGAAAAATGATATCCATTTGCATGTTTGTGAAGGCTCTTTCAAACTAAAATGCTCTTTGACTATATTTACTACTTTGTTGTTTGGATGTCTCACTGTCACTGTCACTTTCATCTAGATGTGAAGATGCTCAATCTAAAACATGGGCCAGTCCATATAATGGGTCTCAGTTTTACACAAGTTTACATAAAGCTGAGGTTAGTGGACTTTATAAACTCTTTTTTTATTACTGGTAAGATTGTCTTAATGCATTAAATAATCATGTACCACAGTACATATATATATACTTTAATTGCCCTTTACTACAGTTTGTCAATTAATGTTAATCATTATATTCAGATTTTTTTGAATTGTCCCCACCAAATGCTCGTAGGTTTGGTCACCAACAAGCCTGGCCAACCTGTAAGAAATCTTGACCATAGTGGTTAAGACTTGTAATTGTGTATACATTGTAAATAGCTTTGGATGAGGGTGCTTGCTAAATGACACAATGTGGCTTCTCTCCCTCTTCTAGACGGCTGTGTGGGTGAACTTCTTTTTCTGGCTAATCATCGGGGTGCTGGTGACCCTTCAGAGGGGACGCAGCTCAGGGTTTAAGATTTTGGGAGGGTTAGGAACAGCAGGAAGTGATGGTGAACCAGGGGTGAGTCCTAGTGAGACAGACCCATTCTTCAACCGCCCTCCAAGGCCCCAGTGAAGATGACAAGTGTCACAATCAGAGAAACCAAATCACATTGATATCCAGGTACTATACTGTATTTATTGGTTTATCTGTGAAAATGTATATATCTTAGAAAAGGAGGTTATAAGTAGTAATTTTTTAAGGTAAATTGACCTTGACAAACACCTTACTGTATGGTGAAAGAACATTCACCATACAGAAAATACAATGTTCATGAAGGAACATTCTTGTATTTTACTCTTCCAGATGTCTGTAAATTAAAGAATATCATACATAACGGTTTTCGTAAATGAACATTATGAGCAACACAGGAACAACACAGTCCATGTGCGATTCTTGAATGAGGCCCCATACTAACAACATAGCCCATACTATTTTCTGTGGTCACATGCCTTGTTTATGTAAAGGGCCTAAGTGCCATCATCATTAATAGTAGCACAGGCCCATATAAAATGTTATTCCTTCTAGGTCTTACTGTAAGACCCGTTGTAAAGTTACAACCTCACTTACACACACTTTTAGCTCTCCGAAAAATAAATTTGCAAATGTGTTTTTATTTCCATCTCCAATGGGTCCTATTGTCGTGCCTCGCAATGCCATTTATTGGATAGTAAATGTCTATATAGTTCTGGCCATAAGGCCATGAACTCGTTCCACTTGTAGTATTTTTGGCTCTTACAGGGTTGGCACAAATTTCTATACATTTTCTGTTTTGCCTCATAGCACGAAGGTACTGTAGTCTGATAATGTGCAGGTTTTTAAATGTTTTCCCTTTTTCATCTTAGCTTGGCTAGTTTAGCCTGTGTTATTGTGAGTTAGTGAAATAACAAGAGTTTTTGCAGTTTATGCATAGAGCTACATACATATTGCAGCATACGTTCTCTTGTATTGACCTTTTAGTGTGCTCATGTAGGAGTAACTCGCACATTATGGTGCTGATATTTTCCTGCTGTGCCTCGCCATGCCTATTCCCCACAGACACACTGTTACCACCAGTGACAATGGACAATGAAGCACCAAGTGACTCCAGGGCTACTTCATTCTCATTCAAACAACTCTGGTTTCTAATTAAATAGAACTTAAGTACAGTACGATTATATGCTGTACTTTCTTTATAAATCCTCCAAAAGAGCTGGTTGGGATGTTCAGTTTAAAATGAATGTGAATCATGTTTTTGTTTGTCTTTTGAATTGAATAACATCATACTGTATGCTTGGCTAAGAATGGTGGTTAAAGCTGCATAGGATAACTTGGCAAATTGTTAGCCTCTCTTGACAAGAGATGGAACTGCACACTGTGTGTTTTGAAAGCTGTTACTTTTTTGGACTCCCTAAACTAATGTTTTTTTTTTTACTGCTGAAGTCACTTTTGGTGTAGTGTTGTCTGTGGGGAGCATTGTGTGTTGTTGCATCACATCACTTCCTGTGTGACACATACTTCTGACCACTATATGATCCAGTACACACATGGAAAAATTAAAGGGGTCTGATGGTGCTGTTTTCACTAGGATGTGGGAACACACAATACCATAATAGTAATGGAATTTGACTGCATCATAAATACATTTCTGCAGTTCTTACTGAAGCAGGCCTACTGTAGAACCATTTTAGGAGTTTTATATATTATGGCCAATTTGTTTTATTTCTGTTTGCAACCTTCTCTTTTTTATAATGCCACATTATTATTGTAATGCAAGGAAAAAGTACATGTTAACATTGTGTGCAGTAAAAAAAAAAAAAAAGTATATGCCTATTAACCCTCGCACAGGCCTATGTGTCAAAATGACTCTGTGCTCTCGTCAGTAGCAGGCGCCAGCCACAACAAGGACAAATTGTATGACATTCCGCAGTTGGCTCCCTCTGCTGGTAGTCTGCTGAAAACCTTAGGACAGCGGCAGGGTTAAACTGTTAAATATAAGTCATTCTGCTGTTTGGATGTGTTCTCTACAACACATTCGCTTTTGCTAAATAAAATGTTTTTATGTGTGATTTAAATTCAGCTGTCGTAATTGATTATCAAAGTTATGAAGCTACATTATTCATTCAGACTTATGTAGCACAACATACAGAGAGTTGATTATCAGGATTCAATAGAAATGACGAGGCCAGTTTGTTTCTTCCTAAACTGGTGTTGAGCAAGCCTATTGGCATAGGTTTGTTTGGCTAAAATGTGTTCTCTTGATGGAGACAATGGACCACTCAAAGCTCAAATCTCTCATTGGACAGAGAATGTGCATATTCAGCAATCAGAGGTCATGCTAGTGAAGAAAAACACACCACCCATTCTTAAATATAGTTCTATGACTCCACCATATAATGTGATGACTGCTGCATTAGGTAAATGAGACAATGGCTCACTAACTTTATCCGTTGCTTATACAGGCTTAACCCATAGGCAGAAGGATGCCCAAAATAAACACTGCTAGCAAATATATATCCTCATACACCAAAATACCGGTATTCCAGTAACAATGTTTAAAAGATGATCATGTATGTATGTTTTCACATCATATTATACATATCATACTATTATACAAATCATACTTTTTTGTTTCATCATCATACTTTCCAAGCTTTCATCAGCCAGGTCCAAAAGCATGCCAACCAATCGGTTGTCAAAACCTGGTTGACGATAGTGATTAGATGCCTATAATGGTGTACATTAACAACATTTGCAATATGATATATGATCGATCCCATTCCTCCTCTCAGACTGCATTTTCAATTGGAGCAGACATTTCAGATTCAGGCAGAGCTGAATCTGACCTGAAAATGAAGTCTTGCTCTCACATAATATTATGCAAGGGTATTCCTTCAGTATGTCTTCTTCCAACTTAGCACTGGAATGTTGTAACCAGCAGACTTTTACTGCCCCAAACTCCACTTATTTACAGAAGACAAAACTGAATCCAATGATAATGATCTCTTCTGTGACCCACGTTGCCCGGGGGGATGTTCCCCTGTCTATCAAATGCGTGATGCTCACAGTAGAATGGGGTATGGTACAGTATGCCTTGCATACATCAAATTATAATTTATTAATGTATCATACAGTACATGTATGCATAGTTTTGGCTGCAGTAAATACATTCTACTCATGACAAACATCATATCAATATCAGCATTGCCTTCATGCTGCTACCTTCACCAAGCACCAAACAAAACAAACGCACATTAATAAACCATTTTATAAGCAAGAACTCTAGTCTAGGTTCAGAGTTCTATCTTATAAAGCCTTGAAGCAGCAGGAAGGCAATCTACCTGACATTTACTGACACACACTGTCTCACAGCTAGTTGTAATTTAATTTCAAATTAAAGTTTGTGTACTTTGATACTTCAGCTTTAGAGAAAGCGAATTCCATCTCAGATAAGACAAAGAGACTGTGCTGAACAAGACAACAAGCATTGTATTCCATACAGACAATACCAGGTAAGATTTAACCAGGGAATAATCAAGGTTTATTGTAATTTTTGAACAATAATGGTTTTGAAATATATATGAACTTTATAGAACTATTTTATATTGTAAATGTTCTTTTGTTGCAAAGTGTAAAGAGTAACATATCTCCAATGAGCACAATGTACTGTATTGGTGTTATTGGAAATGTGGTTTAACAACATCATACTGTGACTGGTTAGTGCGGTGTGTAACTTTTTAATGTAATGGTGAAACTAATGTCCAGATCTTTAAATGTCAGGAAAAGTTATTTTACTTTTACATTTAAGGTTGCTGGACTCACACTGGTTGCTGGACTCACACACCTATTGCCAGTGGTATCTTAACAATTCTAATACCACTTCTAGAACAATATGTTGCCCTGACTGAATTTTATATTTGGTAGGGTCCATAATAAATAGATAAATACATTATTAATAAATAGATAAAGAGATGACTAAATATGTGTTATTTTGCTTGCAATAAACTTGTTTAACATGTGCTTGATGCAGTCTAACTTGTATGAAGAAGAAATAGTATTTGTAACATCTATTGGTTGATGCTGGGTTTACATCCAATCAAAATACAAGGAATTCGGTGTGAAAATAGATTCTGGAACTACAAGCTAGGTAAGGGAGAGACATGTGAGGGAGAGAGAGTCGAACGGGAGGATATGCCAATGTAAAAACTTTATTGGTGGACGACCTGTTGCACCTAGGTATTTTAGTTTGTATGTTTGTAAAGTTTGAAGTCTTAAGAGACATTGTGAAGAACCTAGAATTGTACACGACTAGTTTTTTATTGGAGTTATCCGTATCGGAGAACATACATGCGGGAGAAGTGGGAGAGAAACAGTCAGCTTATACCGTTCGTCTAGCCCTTTTTGTCTCTGGGCCCGTAAACGTTGATCTCCAGCCGAGCATCGTTATCAGCTTTTCCAGCATCAAGTTGCGAGTACTATATTGACGTGCGCATATTTTATTTTGTACGTTGTGCTTGAATTCAAGTGAAGGAGCAGTATAGTTTTAATGCCACAACGTACACGAGCAACGAATCAAGCCTGCAACGGGTGGGATTGAGACATTTGGGGTGTCGGTATTTGTCTGAGCCATACTGTCTGCGGGGCTGGTGAGTGAGTGCGTGTGTGTGGGCCCACCTTTATTTTATACACAGTTCTCACTAAAACATTCTAAAGGGAATACTATTGTATTGCATTTATTTTGTGTTAATTATATTGTTTACATCATTTTAACTAAAATTACTTTATTTAAAGTATATTGTAATGTGTTTTTATTTTATACCGTTGGAATTATTTATAGGTAGACTTCATTATGGGGTAAAACATTTCTTAGCATGTAATAGTTAAATATAGTTTTGTTATTTGCTAAGTGGAGGCACCGTCATATTATAAAATAAAGAACTTCAGAGATTTGTAAAAATATTCAAAAGTCAGGAGACAAACCCAGGTATTGTATTAGTAGTTAAAAGTAGAATATGGAACGGGTGTTACAAATATATTTCAAAAGGTTTCTTACCCAACCAATAGCATATTTTATTGGATGCAGCTCTTCAGAAACCACCGGTGTTATGTCGCTACTGGTTTCCAATCGCGTTCATGTGGTGTGCGCGCTTGTGTTGACTTAACCGCAGCACACCACTGGCAGCAGATTCGTCTAAATTACACAAACATTACTTATGTTTCGATTCGTAACTTCATTACTACATTCGCAAATAGGGTTTAAATGAATGCAAACTACATCACAGCCTCTAAAACACCTAAAATCGTTAAAAGATATTAGTTGCAAAAATATATTTTGTGTCCAGTGGGACGCGATCACGAAAAATAAGACAACAAAAAGGCATATCAGCGCAACACCTTAACCACTCGGGCAATGAAACTCATACAAACCTGTTGGTTAATTCAGCATTAATCGTTTGGATGATCAACACCGTAACATGTTTTGAGTTGCCTTAACTGGTTACCTTTCAGCATTCAAAGCAATGAGATCAGTAGGGTTAATAGAACATTTTCAACGTAACATTGATCAAGTGTCCAATGTGTTGTCTTGTGCTAATTTGGCTAGTCTAATGTGCCTATTAATCGCGTCCCCCGAAACCAGTTATCTTGGAAACCAGTAGGGACATAACACCGCAATCCTTCACCTTCTTCAGCTGCTGTTATAGAACAATGTATTTATATAACACTTTGAATTAAAGGGTCTGATAATTGACTAAATGTAAAATGTAAGTTAACAAAATGATCACATAAATGCAGACTTACAGTAATGGTGCTGTAGGATTTTAGAGCTGAGTGTAATATGTTACAAACTTTTCTCGCTAGTCCTTGACCCTACATCATTTTTTGTTTGTAGGTCGACAGTCTATAATGGATGTGTCTGGAAAGAAAAATAGTCATTATAGTAGCCAAACCAAAACTATTAAGAGGTAAGATGATTTCTAATTGTTCTCCTAGGATGTTCTCCACATAATCACTTGTCATAAGAATGTCTGTCATTGTGTTGTAGCCCAGTCGAGCTGAAGAGACCAGATTCTCCTGGTCTTAATTGTGTGTCCATGAGCAATGACTGGTCTATGGATCTATCTTCAGAGTTCACCGATGGGAATCACTCTACTAAGCAGAGGTGAGAGTTGATTAAAAACACAGCAGAATACTACAGCGTCCTAGTTTGTGATGACTTGGGAATGCAAGTCATTTTTTGAACATGGTGTCATCTTGTGTTTCTAGAAAGTTAAAGCAGGAGACTCCAGATTGTCCTGGACCAAAATGTGTCTCCATAAAGAGTAACCAGTCTAAAGCAGAACCTATGAACTTTTCTATGGAGCACAGGTGATTATTATAAAAAAGGAATCCATACTGTAAATACAATAAATCAATCAAGGCTGGCTTAACCCTTCTGCTTTCCTCCAGGTCAAACAGACCCAACACACTACCTCTTTTGCGCTACGTTTGCGTTTGAAACCCGAGGACAACAGAATGTTTAAAAGGCATGAAAAAACAAAAACAAACAAATACATAAATTAAGAAATAAAGAAATACACACAGCACTGACAGTAAAGAGAACGACACAATCAGATACATTTAGGTGGTGTCATCTTCTGGCACTATAAGTTAGTGCGTTTGAAACCCAAGGACAACAGGAGGGTTAAATCCCTCATTTAACAAGAGGATGCCTCTGCCTCACATTAACCTGTTGGTGAGGTAGACATAGACTGAAGCCGGTCAAGGAACTGCATAATACTGACTTTTTACATTGAAACGATTCACATTGTGGACTATAATTTAAGTCCCCCTTAATGATTTTCCAGTAACATTTAATTTGAAAATATCCCTCATGATGTTCTTCGGGTCAAAATGACCCAAATCACTAGCTGCCACTTTGTGGCAGATAGAAGGCGCTAAACCTAATTCTACAACTTATACAGACATGATGTGCACTGCTGGTGCAGCAAGGTGAGTTTGAAACCCAAGGACAACAGGAGGGTTAAAAGGCAGAAAAAAAAACATAAAGAAAAAATGTATAAAGAAATAAGTACACACAGCAATGATAAAAAAAAAAACACACAGAATCATACACAATCAGATGGCGCCCTTTGGTGGCATAGGTCTATATTAAGGACATCATGAGGGATATACTGTTTGCAATTGAGATGTATCTGAAAGATCGTAGACTTCCTTAACAAGGCCACCACTAATGAGCACAGTGTAGTATCACACACAATTCATTGCATGAATTGTCAGTTAAATTTTTCTGGCGGGTATCTGGGGGGGTGGAGGGCTCAGTCCATGTGTCCGGGGTTTAGTTTTTGCCGACTTTGAGGGACTGAAACTTAAAAGATTTGAACTATTTCTACATTCTTTCTGTTTACTGGTCGGGGATAGAGCATTGGAGGTTCTGGGAGGTGCGTTGTGGATTGAGTTATTTAGTGCTTCTGTGGTGTCGTCTCCAGGGTTCCTGACTGAGATCGAAGTAGTTGGGGAGTAAGTCTGGGGGTCCCGGAATTTTAGTGTTTCGGAGAAGGTGGTAATGGTGCTCGTTTGTGATTGGAGGGATGGGCGGATGAATTATTTCTATTTGCTAATTATAATTATGTGTGGGTAAAATGTTAACATTGTTTAACTTTTTGCCCGGGAGTTTGCTTCACAAAAGGAAACCAAGTAATTTCTTTAACACTTCAAATGACTTTCACACACAAATGAATAAATACAATATTTAACTCTCTGACAGTAATGTTTGTATGTTACTCACTCTGGCCTGACCTTACAATGCTCATGCTGCATGTTAAGTTGTAACCACCATTCACTACAGAAAGCTCCAGAAGAGGTCAGAGGTTACAAGAGCTCAGTCTACACAGGAGCATCAAACAGACTTGGCATCCATATTTAAGGTGCGTACTGTAAATTTACATAATTAATCCACCACTAATTTGCAGTCTGTGCCTTCAGTCTTTGCAGATTCTTTTTATTTCATCATCTTGTAGTTTAGCAATATTTAATTCAACATTAACATTCATTTAAATGTCATTCTGCTTCAGATTCTTAAGAGGAACATCTTCACTTTTATGGAAAAAGAATTTAAGATAATTGAAAAGCTTCTGAATTTAGACTCCCCATCATGCAAAGAGAGGCAGGGGGAGGATGAGGAAGATAATACGAGTCCAGGGAAGGCTTTTATGGAGATCACACTGTACTTCCTGAGAAAAATGAAGCAGGAGGAGCTTGCTGATTATCTGGAAAGCAGTAAGAAGCTCTTTCTTCAATCATTAACAGGATAGGGTTGGATAGTTAGTGGTTAGGGTGGTCGACTCCCAGCCAAAGCGTTGTTGTTTTGATCCCTGACATGCCTTGTGAGACCATCTAATCTCTCACTAAAGTTCCCATTTAATTTCGCTGCAAGTATCAGTCTGGAACCCCTTAATTCAAAAGCATTTGTCATAAAGGTGGTAATACATTTTAATCAAACTTCCTTAACCCTCATGATGTGCTCCGGGTCAAACTGACCCAACACAGTACCTCTTTGTGGCAAATTGAAGGCGCGTATTCTAATTCTAACCGGTGTCAAGCAAAACATACATGTCATCCTGAGTAAATCATCAGTTTAGCCGTAATTGGTCTGATTGTATTTTACATTGTCGACAAATACTTCTTCCAGACTGATACTCATGGCAAAATAAATTGGAGCTTGCGAGATCAGGGTGGTGTCATGCAGCTAGGACCCATACCTACTGTATGTCTACCTCGTATAACTACCAATACTAGCTAATTGTACTGACTTTAAGTCATTTTGGATGTGCTAAATAATATACATTAATTTGTGTGATGCTAAATGGTCCAATAAGGAAGATTTAAGTGCTTCCTTACTCCAAGAATCCAAGATAATAATTTCTGAAGAATAACCTAATTTAGCAATATTGATTGGATAATGAGAGTAAAAACTGCTTAACAGAAGTACCCGCTAATATAATCCACAACAGTTGTTAGCGCAACTAACTATCTAACTATCTTTGCGCAACGAACATTTTTGCCCTATATTTTTTTCAGGTACATATGAAGCCACATGCCAGCGAAAACTGAAATGGGATCAGAAGAAGAAGTTGCAGTGTATGTTTGAGGGCATTGCTAAACCAGGAGAGCCATCACTTCTGAGCCAGATATACACAGAGCTCTACATCACTGAGGGAGGGAGTGGAGAAATTAACAATGAACATGAGGTACGACATATTGAAACAGCATCCAGGAAATTAGTAAGAGAAGAAACACCCATTAAATGTGAAAACATCTTGAAACCCTTACCCGGACAGGTTACTCCAATCAGAACACTGATAACAAAAGGTGTGGCAGGCATTGGTAAAACTGTCTTAACACAGAAGTTCACACTGGACTGGGCTGAAGACAAAACCAACCGCGACATACACTTCACATTCCCATTTACCTTCAGAGAGTTGAATCTGCTGAAAGGGACAAAGTACAGTTTGGTGGAACTTCTTCATCACTTCTTTCCTCAAACCAAAGAAGCTAGAATTTTCAGCTATGACAAGTTCCAAGTTGTCTTCATCTTTGATGGTCTGGATGAGTGTCGACTTCCTCTGGACTTCCAAAACAACCAGCTCTGGACTGACATCACAGAATCCACCACACTGGATGTCCTGCTGACAAACCTCATCAGAGGCAACCTGCTTCCTTCTGCTCATGTCTGGATAACCACACGACCCGCAGCAGCCAATCAAATCCCTCCCGAGTGTGTTGACAGAGTGACAGAGGTCAGAGGGTTCACTGACCCCCAGAAGGAGGAGTTTTTCAGGAAGCGATTCAGAAATGGGACCCAGGCCAGCAGAATCATTTCCCACATCAAGACATCACAAAGCCTCCACATCATGTGTCACATCCCAGTCTTCTGCTGGATCACTGCTACAGTTCTGGAAAACGTGTTGGAAAATGACACAAACAAAGAGATGCCCAACACACTGACTGAGATGTACATCCACTTTCTGGTGGTTCAGTCTAAACAGGAGAATGTGAAGTATCATGGGAATGCTGTGAGAAATTCACTTTGGGATACAACGAGCAGAGAGGCCATTCTATCCATGGGAAAACTAGCGTATACACAGCTGGATAAAGGCAACCTGATCTTCTATGAAACAGACCTGGAAAAGTGTGGCATTGATCTCAGAACAGCCTCCGCGTACTCAGGAATGCTTACACAGATATTTAAAGAGGAGTGTGGGCTTTACCAACAGGACACGGTATTCTGCTTCATACACCTGAGCATTCAGGAGTTTCTGGCTGCTGTTTATGTCTATGTCACATTCATAAACTCTGGTTTAAATCTATTTCTCAAGCCCCAGTCAAAATCATTGCTAACAAAATTGTTATCCAATAAGTCAGTTTCACAAGACTTTTACGAGAGTGCTGTGGACAAGGCTTTAGACAGTGAGAATGGACACATGGACTTGTTCCTTCGCTTCCTCCTGGGCCTCTCATTGGATACGAATCAAATTCTCCTACAAGGCTTACTGACACAACAAAGAAGTAACTCATTGGCCAATCAGAATATAGTCCAGTATATCAAGACAAAGGTCAGTGAGGGCCTATCTCCTGAGAGAAGCATCAATATGTTCCACTGTCTGAATGAGCTGAAGGACCATTCACTGGTGGAGGAGATTAAACAGTACTTGAGGCCAGGACATCTATCTACAGACACACTGTCTGTTGGTCAGTGGTCTGCTCTGGTCTTCATCCTGTTGTCATCAGGGGAGGTGCTGGATGTGTTTGACCTGAAGATATACTCTGCTTCAGATGAGGGTCTTCTAAGGCTGCTGCCTGTAGTCAAGGCCTACAATAGAGCTATGTAGGTGGTCTGTGTGTGTGTGTGTGTGTGTCTAGTGTATACAGTGGGTCCATTCACCACCATGATGCATTTTAAATAAAACTCATCTTTAATTTAAGTGCACAGCAATATTGGTTGAACTAGAATTAGATAGATTTACTAGTTTATTATTTGTTATTCTGCCCACCAATATTTCCATATCTTCTTCTGGTATGTCTGCTTGTTTCTATATTTATTAAAGGTTGAATAGCTGTAATCTCTCAGAGAGAAGTTGTGAGGCGTTAGCATCAGTCCTCAGCTCCGCGTCCTCTAGTCTGAGGGAGCTGGACCTGAGTAACAACAACCTGCAGGATATAGGAGTGAAGCTGCTCTCTGCTGGACTGAGGAGTCCACACTGTAGACTGGAGACTCTCAGGTCAGTGTCAATAAAACTCTACTGTATATAGAAGCAATTATTAGTTTTTAGTATTAAGAAGAATTATTATATCTTATAATAAATGTGTTATAACACCTTTTTACAAAGATCGTCATTTACATTATTTGGTAACTCTTTTCCAGTGGTATTTTATTGAAATTGAAAAATGCGTTTCCATAAACATATTGTAACTGTGATGAAGTGGTATGGTTTTAAAGACTCCAGAACAAATCGGAGGCTCCTGATAAAAGTGTGTGTGTCGAGTAGAGGTATTATACCTCTTATTATACAGTATACATTCTTTTCACTATAGGCTCATGCCTTTATCAAAGTCATTCTGAAACAAGGGAGTGGGTTGCGCGAGGGTAATAACACAATGCCTAAGTGACAGGGTTAGTGTGTAAAAGACAAACGTATTGTGTGTTTTATCAGGTTAAATGGCAACAATCTCTCAGCGAAAAGCTGTGGTGTGCTAGCGTCACATTTTTGCTCCAGCCACTTGAGTCTGAGGGAGCTGGACCTGAGTAACAACAACCTGCAGGATATAGGAGTGAAGCTACTCTCTGCTGGACTGGGGAGTCCACACTGTAAACTGGAGACTCTCAGGTCAGTATGAGTAAAGATCTACTGTAGACTCCAACATGCTAATCCACATGCACCCATAAAGGTCTTTTGAGTAATTTATGACAAATATTTGGAAATACTGATGACTCGTAGTTTACTGGTGTCTATTGAATGCAATATTTATATTTCAAAACAAATTATTTTTAGATATGTTATTCTGGTGGGAGTAAGTTGTGTAAGTATAATTGCTCTCAAATGAGAATGGCTGTCGTAGAAAGTAGTCACCCGCTCTGTCCCACTCTATGCTCGGTTTTAAAAGGACATAATGTCAACTGCAACCCAAAAATAGTTTGGAAACAGCCTACCTAGTTGAATGAATGATGCTTAAAGAGCCACACAAGTTGCCTACCTTTAGTGAGATACATGTAACCTTTCAATTCTCTTAATGGTAAAAGTTAAAATGATTTTATTTAGAAATAAATGTATTCTTATGAGGCTAGGCTACTTAAAATATGTTTTCTGTTCTTTTATTTGTAGAAAAGATAACAGCTTTGCAACAGTAGTTGATCAACCAGTTCAATGTAATTTTTCTTCCTCCTTACCAGTGTGAATGCTACTGTACTCAGTTTGAATGAAGGCCGGACCTTCCACTCATCATAATGAGTGTTGTATTAAGCGGGTAACACTGAACCCTACCTGCTGTGATTGTACTGTACATCTGCTAAATGCCCAAAAGCATATTACCTCCTGTGTTTTTGATCAGGTTAAATTCGAACAATCTCTCAGAGAGAAGCTGTGAGGCGTTAGCATCAGTTCTCAGCTCCATGTCCTCTAGTCTGAGGGAGCTGGACCTGAGTAACAACAACCTGCAAGATATAGGAGTGAAGCTTCTTTCTGCTGGACTGGGGAGTCCACACTGTAGACTGGAAACACTCAGGTCTTTGTTAAAAAAACTATTGAAAATCACTTAAATAAACCAAAACAACGTGAACATTTAATTTATGTGAAATTGATGTGAAACATGATTATTTGTACTTTTTGTATTGTATTTATTCTACCTACAGTGTCTACAGTAGCCAACCTAAAACATAATTTCCTTTGCAGTAAAAACTGATAGACGATTTTATAGAAGATTTTTAACCAGCTCTATGTTTACCGTGCACTTAGTGTCCTTGAGCAACACTAAACTCTACCTTCTCACCTGTCTCACAGGTGAATAAGTGTGTCAACTATAAGCCTGAATTAAAAATTTCTCCTTTGATCAGGTTCAATGTGAACAATCTCTCAGAGAGAAGCTGTGAGACGTTAGCATCAGTCCTCAGCTCCATGTCCTCTAGTCTGAGGGAGCTGGACCTGAGTAACAACAACCTGCAGGATATAGGAGTGAAGCTGCTCTCTGCTGGACTGGGGAGTCCACACTGTAGACTGGAGACTCTCAGGTAAGTTCGTGATCATTTAAATCAGGCAAATGTATCTAAATATAAACAAGTTAACCTACAAACATTGGTGGCAAATATAACCAAGCTATACTGTACATTCTGCAGCCATTTGTCTTTGTTGCAAACATCTCTGTTCCAACCTTTTTATTTAAAGGTGGAATCAGCGATTATAATAGAATACACTTTATGTTAAATACAGTGAATAGCTACTCACAGCCCGCTAGTTGTTTATTCTGTGTGCACCTTGAAAATAATGTGGTGTTTCTATACAGTGCTGCCTCAGTAAATGGTAACACAAACACTGCACTATCCTATTTCTTGGCAATGTGTATCCAATGTGGGGAGGCAGAGCTTCTGAGGGAGCACTCTGTGGCAAAGTGTTTTGTTTTGATTGAGTTCAAGTATCAATATATTTCTCCAGAAGTGCTTTCTCTGCCTTTAATAACATGAATTTCACTTTAGTACAATAATTAGAAATCCGTAGCAAGAGCACGGTAATTGATGTGTGTGCGTGTGTGTGCAGGTTGTCAGGCTGTCTGGTCACAGAGGCAGGCTGTGCTTCTCTGGCCTCAGCTCTGAGCGCCAACCCCTCCCATCTGAGAGAGCTGGACCTGAGCTACAACAACCCAGGAGACTCAGGAGTGATGCTGCTCTCTGTTGGACTGGAAAATCCACACTGGAGACTGGACACTCTTAGGTATGGAGGATTGCTGCCAGCCAGGGTTAATGGCATTAAATGTGGCAGAAGACTTGTGTTAAAGGAATGTTCTGGAATGTCTATGTGCCAGTATCAGATAATATGACTTTGTTTCTCTGCCCCGCCCCCAGTGTAGACCATGCTGGAATGTGGACATTAAAACCAGGTCTGAGGAAGTGTAAGTTTGTATTATTTTTAATTCCTAAACAAAAAACAGCACACACATTAACAGTATATAGACAGTGTATACAATGTACTGTTAAACCCTCGTGATGTCCTTCGGGTCAAAATGACCCAAATTGCTAGCTCTTTGTGGCAGACAGAAGGTGCTAAATCTAATTATACAAATTACACACACACATGATGTGCACTGCTGGCACAACAAGGTGTGGGTTTGAAACCCGAGGACAATAGGAGGGTTAAAAGGCACAAAAAAACAAACAAAGACATAAAGAAATAATTAATGAATAAATAAATACACACAGCAATGACATTTAAAAAACACACAAACTCATACACAATCAGATGGCCCCCCTGGTGGCATAATTTGATAAAATTAAGGACATCACGAGGGATATATACATACGCTGTATAAATACATATATATACACAGTGTATGCTACAGTATACATTGTTCATAATATAATCCAGAATATAAATAAGTATTTAGAGAGGTGCATGTTTTGCCCTTTGTTAAATACTTGAGATGCTAATCACCCTGCTATTATTACATTTAAGAGGAGAATGTTGGACTATAAGTGAATGTCACTGTGCCTTGTTCTCCACCAGATGCCTGTGAACTCACACTGGACCCCAACACAGCACACACACATCTTTTTCTGTCCCAGGACAATAGAAATGTGACATGGGGAGATAAACACTCCTATCCTGACCACCCTGACAGATTTGATAACTGGGACCAGGTGCTGTGTAGAGAGGGCCTTACTGGGCGCTGTTACTGGGAGGTAGACTGGAGAGGAAGGGTTTCCATAGGAGTAACACATAAAGGGATCGGTAGGAGAGGATGGGGCGATGACTGTCTTCTTGGAGGAAATGACAAGTCCTGGTGTGTGGAATGTTCTGGTGAAGGTTACACAGTCAGGCACAATAAAATAGAAACATTGATTCCTCTCCCTTCCTCTGGTCTGACCAACAGAGTAGGAATGTATATGGACAGGCCTGGTGGCTGTCTGTCCTTCTACACAGTCTCCTCTAACACACTGATGCACATCCACACATTCTCATGCACATTCACTGAGGAGTTAGTACCTGGGTTTGGGTTTGATGTGCTGTCTTTGTTTAACTCTTCAATGTCTCTGTGTGAGATATAACAGTGATTCTTAAACCAGGCTCAGTGAACACTGGTTACACCCCCCCAAACCCTAACCCTATGCTCCCAGTGGTCAGATGGCTCCTTGCATGGCTGACACCACCTTCAGTGTATGAATGTGTGTGTGAATGGTAAGCCAATCCTTTGAATGGCCGGAAGGCTAGAAAAGTGCTATATAAATGCAGTCCATTTATCAAGCAATGCAATCACAGCAATTACAATAATGAGAACTACACAATCAGGTGGCACCATCTGGTGGCACAATAAGATATAAGAAGGACAACAGGAGGGTTTTAACCCTCATGATGTCCTTCGGGTCAAAATGACCCAAATCACTAGCTTTTTCTGGCAGATTGAAGGCGCTAAATCTAATTATACAGCTTACACAGACATATGATGGTGTGAGGTGTGAGTTTGAAACCCAAGGACAACAGGAAGGTTAAAAGGCACACAAAAAAAACCATTAAGAAATACTTAATAATTAAATAAATACACACAGCAATGACAGTAAAGATAACAGGAGTTAAAAGACAGACTGCACACTTACTGTAGTGTCTGGTCGCACACCTCCCTCATGATCATATTTGTAAATTATATACAAATACAAATACAAATTTGGCATTTGGCTTTGAGGTCCTATGTTGATATCCTGTTTATCTGCCGGCTATCTATTTGTTTCCTATTCATATATTTTGAATTGTGTATGTATGCTATTAATCTTTTAATAATTAAAAAAATATTCTGCCCTGCCTTGACTTTTTGTTTGTGTGCAAAAAAGAAAACAACCAAAGAAGAGCATTACAAGAGAACACTATGCAGTAGCTACAGTAGCTAGTAGCTATTGTACTGGAAAAGGTAGGTTGTGGAATCACTGTCTGCATGATGAAACTGTCGGATGAGAAATCCTAGATATAGGAACAATAATGTGCATATCTGTACTGTATGATGGCAGCAATGCTGAATCGTCCTTAGATGATTAGAAGCACCACTTAAACTCACTCAAGTCATAAAACCTCAACATATGCACATTAACCCTTGGCTGTCGTTAAGACCTATTGGTTAAGCAAAGAACATGCCAATGTTGGAGGTTCACACTGACAATGCATCAAGAAATGAAAGCTCGGGGAAGGGAAGTTTGGGGTCTCCTGCTGGAGCTGCTGCCCCGGTGACCCAACCACGTTATTAAGCAGTTGAGGATGGATGGATGGATGGATCAAGAGAAATTAGAAAAAGAGAAGTTTATCAGCAAATGTTATTTGGATTTATTCTGTCTAACTCCATGGTTATGTAGTTCTGTACTGTACATTTTCATGCATTGGGGGTGGGGGCGCACATACCCTTCTGTTTTTTTTTTCTTTATTACAATGTAACTCCGTTGTATTTGTAATATGTATGTATGTAATATGTGTTCATAATATGTATGAAGTAATTGAGGTTTCCCTTCGCTATACTGATGTTACTGATCCAGTAACAAACTCAAACAGTCGGCACCTATTCAGCAGAACATGAGACATTCACGCACAACGTTCTACGTTGCTTCTGCTAGGTTCCCCACGTGACATTTGTTAGTGTCACATGAGCCATTTCCCAAGCTGGTAATGCTCCAAAATGGCAGCGTTCTTACAGTGGAGAAGGTTTGTATTTTTTGACAAAGAAACAGTCAAGGATCCCAGCGACAATGGGAAAAACTTTGCTCTTCCCAGCGCAATATCGGCATCTGACTCCGGTCGTGGACACATCGTGTTGGGAGATATCCTTTATGCAAACATTAGCTGCTGCTGTTAGCTTTGCCATTTTTTTTGTTGGAGCTGGAGGCTGTCAGTGCCCACAGTCTGTTGGTCATTTGACAGGTAGAAAAGTAACATTACACGGACTCATTGGGACGTTTTAAAAATATGGGGACCCCCATGGCTGTGTATGTGTAGCCTATGGGCTAAACCAGGCCCTGGTCGATGATGAATACATAGAACTAGTGTATGGATAGCTTTCCATTATGCAACACCTATTGGTTGATTTTTGTTGTTGTTGTATTGTACTGTTGACATGTGTCTTTAACTGCTTCATTACATATGGAAGGTCAGATCTGGCTTTTGACACGCTCTCTGCAGCTGAGCTCCTTTCAGGCCTACAAGTTGAGAGTGACACACCTCTTTCAACTTAAACAGCACAGCATCCTTGTGTCAGTGGGCCAGGATGAGCATGGAATAAACCCCCTGGTAACTGCACAGCATTGCAGAGGCACACCACATCATTAGCACATTTCTGAGTATTCTGAGATTAAATGTAAGTCAGGGTTGGCAACTTTGAATGCTGACTTGGCGTGAGAATACGTAATATTGTCAAAACTTCACAAAAACAGCTGTATTTTTTTGGCGTGAGATGCATTGAAGTCAATGGAAAGTTTTTTTTTCTCATGCTAGTGTGCAACAGGACATAAAAGAGTGTGAGAGTTGGCAACCCTGGATCAGTAGTTCTTAACCCTCGTGATGTACTCAAAAATCTCACATTTGGCCACCAGGCTGCGCCATCTGATTGTGTATGATTTCTGTGTTTTTCAATTGTCATTGCTGTGTGTATTTATTTCTATATTCATTATTTCTTTACGTATTTGTGTTGTTTTTTTCATGCCTTTATACCCTCCTGTTCTCGGGTGTCAAACACACCTTGTTGTGCCAGCAGTGCACATCATGTGTGTCTGTAAGCTGTAGAATTGGGTTTAGCTCTATCTGCCACAAAGAGCTAGTGATTTGGGTAATTCTGACCTGGAGGACATCACAAGGGTTAAGTAGTTTTTGACCCATAGTTCCCAAAATTGTGTTGTTGATAGATTCATGGCTTGAGCTGTGAGCACAGTACACTGAGGTGTAAATTGCCTATAGCCAGCATGTGCTTTGTGCTTGTCTTACAGGTAAAGGTATGGAACCTAGATAAACGAGACAGTGGGAATCCCCTATGCACCAGGATTTTTCCAGCGATTCCTGGTAACAAGCCAACAGAGGTGTCCTGCATCAGTGTTCACGAGAACCTCAACTTCATGGCCATTGGTAAGCCAACCTATCTCAGATTTCTGAGTGTACTGTAGGTTCTGAGTTACAGGGTTGTTGGCATACTTCTAAGTTCGATGTTGCAAATGTGAGCAGTGTAGCTTTAATCCTCTCATTAAATTGTTTTTGTGATTGTTAGGAGCTGAAATTGAAATTGCGATTAAAATGTGGATTAATTGCACAGCCCTACTGCTTTATGCAGCCAGTATCTTGTTGCCAGTAAATCACCCATCTAGCCTTAGTACCTTTTTATAGAGCCTCAAATGCAAAGACCTTACTGTGAAATTTGCCATTTTAATGAAAGATTTTCCACAGTAAAGAACATCTGTTGCTGTGGGTGTTCTCATGAAAATAATGAGTTTGTTATGCTAAAATAAACACGCATGGCAACAATCTATCAACCATAATCATCTCAACCCCACCCCTTGCTCTGACCTTTCACAGTTGGGCACCACTGATTGCAAGTCAAAATTGCAATTCTGAATCCTGATAGCTGCACATTTATTGATTTAAATAGTGTTGTTCAAGATGCAGTATACATTAGGTTATGGTTGAGGTGGTGGACTCCCAGCTGAAATATCCCTTGTTTGTTCCCCTGCATGCCCAGTCTATCTGTAAGCATCTTTGAGCAAGATCTATACTGTAACCTTAACTGCTCTTCAGTACCTGTAATGGTATCTAAACTTTAAGTCAGTGCTGAATAGTGCACAACCATAAGAGGTTTGATGAAAGCCTTTGCATCTTCCTGGCAGGATTTACTGATGGCAGTGTGGTGTTGACTAAGGGAGACATCACAAGAGACAGGCACAGCAAAACACTGACGTTGCATGAGGGCCCCTCCCCGGTTACTGGTCTTGCATTCCGTCAATTCGCCAAGGTCACACATCTCTTTGTTGCCACTCTGGAGAAAGTCTATGTAAGTGTGTTGGATTACCCTTATGTTAAATGAGCCCATGCCTATGAGTCAGCATTTTTGATTTGAATATATATCAAAGTGTAGGTTTAATGCGATATGCAGTGGTTTGACTCGTATAGGTGCACATAGTGTATAGTCTGTATAATGTATCAGTCTCGCTAGAGTTTACGCAGTACTAAAGATTTAAAGTACTAAAGAAACTCTTTTTCATTAGTATTAGGTGAAACACACCCCATTTTATGATTGTTTCTGCCTTTCCATTTTTGTGTTGTTACAATGCATGTCTTATCTCTTTATGCTACCATGATGATGATGATAATATTCTGCAACATGGCCACGTGACATAAAGTACTTGAGGAATGTACTATATTGTGTACTATGTGAATGTACTATTTCCCTACGGGACAATAAAGTATACCTTACCTTATCTATATTAGCTACATAAATGGCTGAAATATACTGTAAGTTTGGAACTGGACTTTGTATTGGTGATGCAAAATATATTATATTGGTTTGTGGTCACACACAATAAATGTCCTTACTTTGAATTTAGTTTTTCCATCAGACCTCATATCTCACCATTGGCTGCTAGCTAACTAACCACCTAGCTAACTAGCTAACTCTCCCCCCTCCGCCAGTGCTACACCCTGTCCATCAAAGAATACCCAAAAGCAGAGCTGGACACGCACGGCTGTGCACTGCGCTGCTCCTCGCTGGCCGATCCTTCCCAGGACTCTCAGTTCATTGTGGCAGGAGACGAATGCGTGTACCTCTACCAGCCTGACGAGCGAGGGCCCTGCTTTGCCTTTGATGGACAGAAGCTGTTGGCCCATTGGCACAGAGGCTATCTGCTTCTGCTCATCAGGGATACCAAGTCACCCAACAAGTAAGCGCTTAGGCATGATTCCTTTCTTCAAACAAGTACTGTAGTAGTAGCAATACAGTATGTACTGCACTTTCAAGTCAACTTAAAAAAATAAGTTGGGGTATTAATCGATTTTGCACCAAAGAAAGATAAACGAATACTGCTACTTATGTTGTGTTAACCATTTTTTTTCATTCACGAGTAACACGAACTACCTTTTTATATCTATGTTAAACTGTTTATACTCAGGGCAGGATTTGGTAGTCGTGAAACATCCCCATCAGAAAAGCAGCTACTGACCATTTATGACCTGGACAACAAGTTCATTGCCTACAGTGCTTCTTTCGAACATGACATTATTGATGTGCTGGCCGAGTGGGGTTCCTTCTACATTTTGACTAGAGATGGCAAGATGTTTGTCCTCCAGGAGAAGGACACACAGACGAAACTGGAGGTGAATCCAATATTCATTATGTAGCTTTTGTGCCACCCCCCCACATTGGCAATAGTCAGTGTATCTAAACTGTTTGTCATTGTAGATGCTGTTCAAGAAGAACCTGTTTGTGATGGCAATAAACCTGGCTAAAAGCCAACACCTGGATGGTGACGGACTCTCTGAGATCTTCAGGCAGTATGGGGATCACCTCTACCACAAAGGAGACCATGATGGTGCCATCCAACAGTACATTCGGTAATTGCCGGAAAGCATATTTTTCATGACTCCAGTCTCCCCTTGAATAGGCTTACATTATACTCAAGCAGCTCCCCCCTTCAAGATTCTCTTTATCTAGAATTAACATCAACATAGTTGAGAAAGACAGCAGTCTCTGTTTCTTCATTTATTGCATTAGTCATGGTTAGGTTTCTCCTGATTGGCTCTTATTCATGTCAGGGCATTGATTGGGTGTTCAGGTTGTGGGCGGTATGACATTTAACTTGGGCCTTGATGTGATTGTATGCTCCTACTTGTGAAATAGCTCTTGCAAACTGGACAATAAATCCCAGTTGAATCATGGTATATTTTCTTGCAGTACTATCGGAAAGCTAGAGCCATCATATGTGATCAGGAAGTTCCTGGATGCACAGAGGATCCACAACCTCACAGCATATCTGCAAGCGCTGCACAGGCAGTCCCTGGCTAATGCAGACCACACTACATTACTGCTTAATTGTTACACCAAGCTGAAGGACAGCTCCAAGCTTGAAGAGTTCATTAAGGTATTTTGCCAATTACTTTCGTACATTCATACATTATATTGCAAAACAACAGTTTTTTGATCTAAACTCTAAATGCCCAATTCACTTGTTCAGACAATTGAAAGTTTGCTGCGGTTTGAACAGTTTTCCAGATTATACTACTGTACATGTTTAAGTGAAAGAAATAATATAACAAATGTAATTTTAGAAACCATCACACAAACACATAAAAAGGAAGGAACCCAAGGCTTTATCCTTCATGATTAGACATGTTCAGACAGTGAAACATGCAGTACATCCTTGTTACTGTAGGTTCACCAGCCAGTATGTCACTTCATTGGTTGACATGATAAATACAGTACACCGTTCATCCATGCTACGCTAAAGAAACAGATATAGTGACAATGCACTACCAGTATGTTTTATAGGCATGCATTATATGATATGACATTTCTATTAAATTTAGTATGAAATGACTAATTAAATCCCGATATGTTATTCCAACATATTCAACAGAGCAGTGAAGGTGAGGTCAACTTCGATGTTGAAATTGCCATCAAGGTTCTACGTCAGGCCGGTTACCATAGCCACGCTGTCTTCCTGGCTGAGAAACACATGCACCATGAGTGGTACCTGAAGATCCAACTAGAAGACCTCAAGGTTTCCAAATCTCATCAAGACAAATTTAGATACAGATACATTTCAATCGTATCATGGGATCTGTATCAAATACATAATTTACTGCTAGAAAATTGATTGTCCATGATGACACATTCAGAAAAGATTTAGTTAATTAGAGGCATCATTTATTCCGTAGTGTTATTATTAAATTACTTAATAAATAAATCTAATTTCATTCATTTATTTAGACTTAGACTACTAGATATTGTAAATAAGTATATACATGCTTCAAACGATTCTGTGGTGGAAAAGCTGTATGATGAAAAGGTGTTCAAACCAAACTGACTTGGATATTAGACCATTCAATCCAGCCCACACAAAAACACAATGTAATGATTACTTCTGTCACAGAACTATCAAGAAGCGCTTCGCTATATTGGACGCCTGCCATTCGAACAAGCGGAGAGCAACATGAAGCGCTATGGCAAAACCTTGATGCACCATGTACCTGAAGGCACCACGCTGCTCCTGAAGGGCTTGTGCACAGACTACCAGCCCAACCGAGACTCAGCCGACAGTGACAGCCTGCCAAGAGGGCTTACAAATAAGGTCTGGCAGACATCAATGAGCTCCCCCATTGGTTTTAACTAGAGATCTTGAATTTTAATTGAGGTTGCAAACAGGATGCATATTTGTAATTTGAATTCAAGAAGGCAGAATTAATAGGAGGTGAAACGCCTAATTACCCAGATCTTCTCTTGTTCCAGGCCAGTTCTGAGGAGTTCATCCCAATCTTTGCCAACAACCCACGGGAGCTGAAGGCCTTCCTGGAACACATGATTGAAGTGGAGCCCTTCTCACCGCAGGGCGTTTACGACACTTTGTTGGAGCTCCGACTGCAGGATTGGGCACATGAACAAGATGCTGAGGTCTGTGCACAGTTTTGTTTCCAGTTCTTCCAAACATGGTACGTGTGCTATTCACAGACACTTTTTAAATATTTCTGCAAGACTGAATGGTAATGCAGCTGTATTTCAGTTGTCTGCCGAGAAGCAAATGTTTGTTAAAATGTTCGTACTTGCATAGTTTCCAGCTTCGCACGTGTAATACAACAATAATGATGAATTATGATTTTCTTTCACTTTCTCCAAAAAATAGTCCCAAAATGTCACTAAATGGTCACAATCTGAGACCCTTTGGTTACTTGACTTTCTTTCATCTTTTGTTTTTCTTGGTGTGCAGAGAAAGAAGGTCCTACAGGGGGCAGCATTGTCACTGTTGAGGAGTGACAACACTGTCTTTGATAAGGCACTAGTCCTCTGTCAGATGCACAACTTTAAAGAAGGTGTCCTATACTTGTACGAGAAAGGCAAACTGTGAGTGCACGTCATGTAAAAGCCTTAGTTCACACCTGTCCATGCCAAGTTAGATGTTGCTCATGCTCAGATGCTGAGCTCCTTCCCAGTCAGTTCTAGCTCATATCCCTTTGCAGGTACCAGCAGATCATGCACTACCACATGCAAAACGAGGAGTACAGCAAAGTGGTGGAGGCCTGCAAGCACTATGGCGACAAGGAGGTGTGCCTCTGGGAGCAGGCACTGGGCTACTTTGCTAGGAAGGAAGAGGACTGCAAGGCCTACATCAGTGAAGTCCTGCAGCACATTGACCAAAACAACCTGATGCCTCCCTTACTAGGTGAGCCACTTCCCTTTTTAATACTAAACCTGTGTGTGGCAGTGGCTGATTCATTATAGTTCTTTGTATGCTACTCTTTGCATTGCAATCAGAAAATACCCACGGCCCCTTAACCCTCGTAATGTACTCGTAATATAGATTTTAGCCACACGGCGGCGCCATCTGATTGTGTATGATTTGTGTGTT